>VWZR01005377.1:545842-651691 GCA_013397025.1 Oceanodroma tethys | reverse complement strand
TAGGGTCTTGCCTTTTAATTTTATTGCAATACAGAGGACAAGAAAGAGCTTATTAGAGGTCCAAAAAGGAGTAAGAACAGAGATGTTGCCACTAAAAACATGGCATTCTTCTAAACGGACAGCTAATCCTCATGAAAGGTGCTGTCAGGATCAGGAAAATCAGCAACTTGTTAGGTGACGAGGCAAAAGGTGCTTTTAAAGTATCTATCAAGGAGGAACTCCTGCCTTGCCTTGTCCACCGTTTTTTTTTTTTTTTTTTTAAGGAAGACACTTCCCAGCCTCTCCTTTCTTGACTCGGTGTCTCTTTGCAGCATGACGGTGCCTGGTTCCGAGGGATCGCTCGCTCTGGGAGGGGGCTGCTGGCCGTTATTCCAGCACAAAGCTGGTGTTGCAGCCTGATTTACTTCAGTCCCTGAGCTGCCTTACTGAGGATTGGCCTGATTGCTGCTGCGGTGCAAGACACAAAGAGAAGAAAGAGGTAATAATACACAACTTCTAATTTTGTGATGTTCGATGTCGGGTGGGGTCCGTACCATCTGCGATGTCCTTGGTTCTGTCTCTCCCTGCACCAGCAACCTGGTTGCTGTGGTTCATCTGCTCGTGCTTGAAGTTCGAAGCTTGTACTTCATTTCACATTGCTTCAGGTATATGGGATTTGTGTAATGATGGCTCCTGCAGTGCTTCATCAGCTGGAAGTTATTAATATGCTTCTTACTGACAAACAGCCCCATATTGCAACAAGGTAGTGGAAAGAGGTCAATAGTAAGTGCAGAAAGTACAGAATCGCCAACAAAAAGAAGTTGTAAGAGAGATGCGAACAGATGAGTAAAGGTAGAGATAAAAAAAAAAGGATGGTCAGTGCTTCTTAGGATCTTTACTGATAGCACTTACAGGAAAACTATCTTTTCTTTCCCTGGTGATGTACGGTCTTGCACTGTGCTCTCTGTTTTTACTCTTTCAATACAAAGTTGTGTTGAGGCCCCATGTTCACAGCTACGTGCAGACCATGGTAGAGACCTGCTGGGGGAAGGCGGGGAAGGTCCGAGTGCCCTTCTGTTGCTGGTTGAAATTGCAGCCCAGGAAAAGGTTGATTTCTAACCTTCAAGTAGTTATACAGTCTACACTAATCATAATTTTTGTAAAGCTGAACTGACTTGTGCATGTTCCTGGGACCCAGGGCTTAGGAGGCAAGTACCCCCATCACAGACCGCTGCAGCTACGCTCCAAGGGGAATCGGTACGTTTGCAGAGAAGTTAAGGCTAGCAGTACGCCTGAGAGAGTGACCTGGAACTTCAATACCTACACAAACACAGATGGATCTATATATTCTGAAAACATCTGCTTAGCTGGTACATAGAACCAGCTGCACTAAACTGCAGAGATCTCTCTATTGCTCTTGCTTTCTTTTCCAAGCTCCTGAAGCTGTACTTTGAACAGAGGGACCCCAGCAATGAGGCCCTTACCCAACCCTTACCATTACCCATTCTCAAAACATATTCCACCAAAACCTGCAAGATTAGACTCGGAAAACATGACCCATCTGGAGGATGTGTTGCTTATTTTCCTTCAGTTCGTCCTCCTCATTGCAAAATAGTTTGGTGGTAAATTGCTGAGATGAAATATGGAAGAACAGACTTTATATCTCTTCTAGCTGAGTAGTTTCAACTAGACACCTCCCGGTCTCTTGGGAGCTGCCTGATTCACTAACTGCCGGTTGCTGGGAAAGGGCCCCCTGACCTGTCCTGTTGTGGGAAAGGCTTCAGAGTGCCTTGGGCTAAGGAGAAGCAGCAGGAGGAAATATTACTGCAATGGGAAACGGCTCAGGAGTTTGGGAGTTCTGTTCCATTTACATGTAAAATATATTAATAGTCCTGAAAAAAAGGTTGTCGGCTGCTTCACTCAGTCTTGTGGAGTATATTTAAAGCTAGCTCTTAATAGATGAGAATTCTGCTTTCTGGCACCTAAGTATATTTAAGAAATCTGGCCCCAAAAGGTCAATCTGCCCTTTCCTGCTTAAAAGTCGTCTCCCTGGACCTTCTGCTGAAATAAAATATTCTGACTGTGATATGGGAAGACAGGAGAAAAACCTCTGTGTTTCCTGTACAAAGAATGACCTTATTCCTTGTACTTCTCTCTTAGCTTCTACCATGAGCTTTACCTTCTCTGAAAACCATAAACTTGGACGCCCGCAGGAGCCGCAGACCCCTGTGCCCCGTCCGCTCCCGAGCTGGCGCGGCAGAGTGCTCCTCCGGGAACTTTATGGGGATGTCCTCTGGGCTGCAGGCTCGAGCCGCTTCTGATTTCCTGGATATTTAACGAGTGGGAATTGAGCTTATTTCTTGCTCATGAGTTTTACTACTAAAGGCTATAAAATAAGTCTTCGCTGAAGTGGAGCCAAATGTTTTGCAGCTTGTATAACCCCCACGAGTTTAGACGTTGCAAGTCTGTTGATAATTTCAAGTTCATTACCTACTGTCCTTGCACTGGAGAGCACATAGCCCTCTTAGTAGTTTTTAAGCTTGAGCATATTGCATAATAAGAGTGGCAATAGCAGCAAAACTTATAAATCATGACATAAAAAGATGGCAAATATTCTTATTCTGAACATTTGTCTAGGATTAGTTTATATTGATTCATGTTCTACATCAGTCATATTTCACTTTTGCCAGCGTCGAGAGATTGCGTTGTGAAGAGCAAAATATGCCATGTAGTATGAAATCAAATGTCAAGAGACAAAGGAATAGAGCCCGAATTATTTTATACAATCACCTGATGAAGTCACACTGCGTTAAAAAAGTTTCCTTCCCCATCAATTAGTCAGTACTTTAAGTAGCCAGGAATCAAATGGGGTTTCCCAAGCAGAGCTGTAGCACTACCATTTTCTCCTGCTAACCCGTCCCCAGTTTGAGGACGGTTGCTGGCATCTCATGGCACCTTTCTGGTGGTGGTGTGTTTTTTGCAGGCAGATATGGGATTGCTGCAATGGGAAAGCCACTGACTTGCAAGTGCCGCTCCCCAAAATTAATGTGAATGATCCTATACTGCTCCATCCTGGAAAGTGCAGACCGTTTCTGCTAACCGATGATATGCTGGCCATGCTCAGCAGCACACTTTTTTTTTGGTCTCTGATGCAGCAACAGTTCCCATCTGCAGAACAAAAAAATTTTGAGATATTTTTGGGGGGTTTCTCATTTAGAGTGAAAATGAAATTTCAAGCATATATTTGCAAAATCAGAAAAGTGGAAGAAAGAGAAGTGAGACTGTAAAACAGATGGAGATGGGGCACTCAGCTCCTGTGTCTGAAATTTAGGTCTGAGCCTACTTCTAAAGCAGGAAAAGTAGGGTTCAGGTGTAGTGGAGCCGTGTACCTGCCTCCTTCACAATCCAAGTGCCATAAATAGCCAGTCTTCTGAACGCTCCTAGTAAAATTTACTCTCTCCATTAAAGACATTATAGAGACTTTCACATGCCAAAGCACCTGCTGCTCAGTTCAAACCTCTGTATCTTTCCTTCTTTTTAAAGATATTTGATGACATGATCTTTTCTTCTTGCTGTTGTTGAGGACAGTGAGAAGAGCAACTCTACCTTGTCTAACAGCATTAATTTCTCACCCAACAGATTCTTCTGAATTCTGACAAATATTGGAGAAGAAACTAGTATGGGCTCCCTTCACATCTCTTTCTTCCAAAGATGTCACATCTGCCAGTATCCCTTCAGGGGTGTTGTGTCTTCACCACCAGCACCCAAGAAGGGGTTGTTAGAAGTCTGAGTTTGCAGAATTGAATTACAAATTCACTTTATAGTAGTAAATTCTAAGGGGCAGGAAGAGCTAAGAGAAGCATTATTTTCAAAATAATGGCATTGCAGCAGCTGAACTCTCTATAGCTTCTGAATGTGAAGGATGGCTGTAGACAGTGCTGTTTGGAAGATCACATCAGTGTGCTGCTCTGGTTCCCAATCACTCATATCTATTAGTACTAGGGTCATAACATAAATAAATCATAGCACTCCACAAGCTGCAATAAACTTATTACCTGAGCAGAAACTAGAACAGTGGGGTGGGCCATTACTGAAGATAAATTATCAAGCTCCACTGGTAAGTGCTAAGGCTCCTGAATCACAAGGGTATTTTCTCAGTAAACATTTGAAAGGTAAAATTAAAGTCTTTCAAAATTCTAACCAAATTTATAACTTTTATCTTATAAAGAATATTATTCTAAAGATTTTTTTTTTCTAAATTAACTTTTTAGAATTTATGGCAGGAACCGTCCCCAGACCAGCTCTTCAGCATCTCTATTTCCCTGGTTACGGTATTTCTCTGTGCTGGAACTATGAATTTAAAATCAGATTCAACTTTTGGCCAATAGGCTCCAAGTAGTTGTGGTTAAAGTCTGTCTGGCTACAAAATAAATATATATTAAATCTGGGGTAAGAAGGAAGAGTGGAAGCATGTTTTCATTCAAAACATCTCCGTGTTGCTGCTGCTGAACTCCTGCCTACAGATGAAAACCTCGAGCTAAGTGGTGCTTGAAAGTTGAGTCAACCCACCCACCAGGAAACGGAGGCTGAAGCTGGAGTCCTGCTGAGCCTGAAATAGGGATGTGCCGGGATACAGATACACGCTGTAATTCACTTTAGCACAGCTCATCAGATGCTAATTCAACCATTCGGTACTGCTGATCGCATCACTCTGGGACAGTGGTTTTGCAGCATGGTCACCCCCATTTGAACTAGATTAACTTCAGCTGCATGACTTGAGGTAATTGTTTAAGAGAAAAATGAAAAAAGAAGGCAAGAAAAAGGTTCATGCTTTTCAGGTAAGATGTGATTTATTCTTCTGGAAGAGAAAACCAAGTAAGTTATGCTTGTGCGTGGCTGTGTGCTTCAAGCAAGAAATAGGTCTACAATTTCTCACTGAAATGCAGCAACAATACACCATATAGTTATCACACGATTACAGTCATAAAAAGGAGGTGGAGGAAAGGGCTTGAAAGAATGTGGCAGTGATGGACTGGGGATGGAAATAAATGTTGTTTGCAGTCCTGCTGCACACCCATGTGAAGCCTATTCAACACAGAAGAGACACAAAATAAAACTGAGGTATCTCAGGTCTTATCTAAAAAATCAAGTCTAACAAACAAGGCAACACCACAGCACCAAATTAACCCCTTGGGAACTGTAAAAAAAAAATAAAAATTTAGCTTTAGTGTCATGACAAGTGCGTCAATATCCCCGAAAAGTGAAGAACCAGAAAACTAGCCAGAATAGCTGCAGGAGTCCTTCAGAACCGTGCCCCTCCAGCTGCGCTGTGCTCCTGCGATGGGCTGCGGGGTGGGGGGCTGCCTTCGCGGGGCAGGGCTGAAAGGTTTCAGGTCTGACGCAGCGGCCGACGGGGCTGTTGCCTTTTACCTCTGCGGCTGCCTCCTTGGGAGGGGGAATGGGGGCTGCCGCGGCTGGGTGGGTCACTGCCGCTTCACGGAGATGCTTCGGGGGCCGTCGGACCGAAACTGCCCCCTCCCTTCGGCAGGGAGAAGGGAGCTGGCCGGGAGGTCTCCGAAGGACGCGTCTCCCCCCAGGCAGGCGCGCTCGGCTTTTCCTTTCTCCTACTAGCGGGTGATTTCTGAGCAAGACCCTCAGTGAAGCTTCAGTCTGATTAAGGAAGACTGAAACTTCAAGGCAGTAAAAGTGCCTCTATTAATTTTAGAGAGCTTTGCACGGCAGGTGCCTTCTGAAGTGGGGGTTTGTCCTCCTGTTCAAGGGGAGTGGGCCCTGTGGTCTTTGAAGACTTTGTTCTTTAAATTGTTCATATAATAATGTCATTGGCTGCAGTGGATGCATCTTGCTTTGCCTTCTTGGCTTCTGTATTATTATCTCCCTAACTGACTTTCATGGAAGAAAATCACTCCATTTCACATGAGGTGTTTTGTGCCACCCTAAAGTAGGTAAATCTGTAATTGCAGGATACCAGAGAGTGGTTCATATAACTTTTCAAAAGAAAAAAAGCACCTTTTGAAACGCTGCTGAGACACGACCAGCTAAGGCTGGCAGTGGCTTTAACTTTACACTCGATCCAACCCTGAAAAATAGGGGCCTTTTGGAGGTCATAGCAAAGTAATGCTCCTGTTGTAGTGGGGAAATAGACCTTTGACTAATGTGGCATTTCTTTGTACATTTAAGTCACCAAAAGGTCCCCTTTCTGAAAGGTTGCTCAAGAGAAGTCAAAATATTGTTCCTCTTTCCTGTAAATAAATGCTGTAGCTTTTGACAGCCTTCACGGATCTAACTTTAAATTTATTCTTTGTATACACAGTTTATCAAAAGGGGTTAGAAACATCATTTTAGAACAATGTTTTGCTGCTCTCTGAAAACACAAGGTGTAAATAATATTTCCTCAAGCATTTCATTTATACTTCAGCTTTTGAATCCAGACTTATGAAACCTATCTCTGTGTTTTTAGTATACATTCATCTGACTGACCTAAATTACCTTTTCTTGTGGAGGCTTTCTTTGACTGAGACTAGGGAAAGTTGTGATGAATGCAATAAGAGTTTCTTGGCTCCAGTCCATGTTTCGGTGTTGTACAGCCCGGGAAACCAAGGCCACGTCTCTCTTCTCCAGGACCGTGCTCCTTGACTGAGACAAGAGGGATTGCTCTTCTTTAGGTTGCTCGAGCTTGACCGTGTAGTAAAGGTCTACATTAAATATTCCTCTGGCTCTTAAAATCATGGAAGATGTACTGCTTGCTGCATGCCACAATATGACACAGTGCTCAATGCATTTGACATTGGAAAAACCGATAAACTAAGCTGACTCATGAGCAATTTTTGTATCAATCATGGCGCTCTGAATTTGCTTATGTTTGTTCCTTTTTGCTACCTAAATAGTGTTAAAATACGTTTATGCATTTCCTTCCCAGAAGCAGTATATTATCTTGACTCTTTTATATAATGCAATCTGGGCTAAAATTGTCCTCGTGCTTCAGCAGCAGGGCAGGACGGGGGTCCAGCTGGAGCTCCTGGAGCCTGGAGGCAGTCTGAGGGATGGGGCTGGGGAAACACCGCTGTGCAACGCATACAGTTTCCGCGGAGGAAACACTGACTGCTTTTGACAGACATACTACTTCCCATATTTCATATCAAGGGAGCTAAACAGACTTATTTTTTTTCCCAAATTAATCTAGTGGGAGTTGATTTTTTTTTTCTTCTTTTCTTTTGTACAGAAATCTAGCAGATGCTAATGTGTTTGAGGGATCTTAGGCACTGGAGATGACAAGGATAGTTCACAACTGGATTTTCATATTGTCTGCAACACAGAGGTCTCCGTCCCAGATTTCAGCTGGGTACGCAGGTAGTGCTGAGCCCGCTCTGGACCAGTAGGTACCTGACAGCCCCATGAGTACTGCTGGTATAGCTGTGCCCTTGCTGTGCCTCCACTATGCAGTGCGGTGGCTAGAAATAACAGGGCAAATGGGGATTCCATCACGAAACTCAAGTCTCTAGAGGAAGAAAGGATTTAAAAATGAAGGCTAGCTATTCAAGGTGCTTTCAGTGCCGGATGGCGTATCTCCAGGCAGCTTCTTGCAAGCCTCTCTTTCTTTCTCTGTGTTCTTCAGTTTCATGGTAATATTTCTTTTGGTTAAGTTTATTTTTTGCAGTGTTGACTAACTCCGCGGGTAATAACAGCTTGTAGTCTTGTGGCTCTGTGGGACAGGGTTTTAACCTCCCCTTGCAGGCATTCCCTTTTATTTACTTTGTCAGAAGCCTGTTTGGTGTAAACAGTAAGAGGCCTTTATTTCAGGGAGGTGCAGCACTGATGTTATATAAATCTAACTTTTTTTCCTCACTTCCTATGTTTGTAAGTCTATGTCTGCTTTTACCTTAATTTTATCTTAAATGAATGAAAAAGAGGCTTGATCTACTAAAATGAGGCAGTACCAAAATACAGTACCAAATAGTGTAAGAACTCCCTGATTACGTTCTGATGTTGGAATGGTGTGGGCATTTTTGATGATTTCAACACACTATTCTTGCCTAGGCAATCTTCTCATTTCAGTTTCGAAATAGGAACCCCAGAACTTATTTTTTCTCCTTGGAAGAAAATCCATTTTGTTTCCTCCCTGGATTGTGTTTACCTGCCCGTACAGGGTGCAGACCGCCCCCGCGTTCTCTTTCTTTCTCTGTCTCCCGCGCCCCCCGAAGCATTGCCCCGCTCCCAGTGGGGTTGGTACCTGGGCTGGCCAGGCAAAGAGGAGGTCCCCCTCCTCCTTGGGGCTAATCCTGCTGGTAATTTAGTCCCTCTAGACCGAAGTCTTTGGGCCTGTGTTGGCTTTGCTTCATCAATGAGACGCTGTTGATGTTGTAGCTGTTGGCAGAACAGCAGCAGCTTGGATTTACGGGGGGTGAAGATGATAATTTTTTTGATAAAATATCTCCGACTGGACTCGCCAAATAAGTCATGCCTCAGATAATCCAGCCCAGAACAAAAATTTTTTATTTAGGCACCTCAACATGGATAGGAGATGAGGCTGCGGGAAAGGGCGGTGGACCAGGGCTTACATGGCCCCATCCCCGCTCCTGGGGTGCGGAGCTGAGGCTGTGCTGCGCAGCCACCTTGTATTGTCCACCCGCCTGACCGAATTCAACTTGTTGCTATAACTTCAAAAAATTTTTTTTCCTGGCTGCTTGCAAGAATGGGATCAAACTTTGAGGTTTTATTATTTTTTTTTTATCACAGGAAGAAATAAAAACCCACCCACTATATTTCTCCCATAAACTTGCCACCTTCCCATAGTAACCAACTGGTGAAACTCAGATAATTTTCATGTTTGATTCTTCTTGTGTGCTTACACCTTCACCATTTCATTGAAATAAATGGAAATCAGAGTAAATAAGTTGCAAAGCATTTAAAAAAAAAGCAATGAAGTTATAAAGTCCGTGCAATGCTGTAATCTGTCACTGTTTTGATGAAGAAGCGAGCTGACTGTCATTGAGACGTGCTGCCGGGGAGCAGCCGTGCGTAGGTACTTCTGTGGTTCGCTGGGTCTCGGAAGAACATGCGGTGAGTTACTTCTATGGCTTCGAATACGGCTGTAGCCTGTGCCGTTCCAGCCTGCCTCCCCGATAGCTCCTGCTGCTTTCTCACCTTTATTGCGGCTTCTTCACTGCCAGGGGATTTTGTTTGGTTGTTTTGTTTTGGTCACCTGGTGCCGATGTTCCTGGAAGTTTTGATGTTCCATTAATATTGACAACCTCCTTTTCCTTTGCGTTTTCCCCGCTGCCTACTTGCGAGGTTACATTGGCTTTTCGGCATCTGTGTCCTCCCATCTGGCTCGCTGATCCTCGGGCAGCGCAGCTGTCAGCAGAGCAAACAGGTATTTGGGGCTTCAGTTCTTACCGATGGTCAATTTTTCAGTTAGTTGAGCTCAGCCTCCATCCCGTATAACCGCAATTACTCCAGTTTTTAAACACCCCATCTATTTTCTTAATGAGAAATTAATTTCATCCTATTTAAAATCACCTTTTCCTCTTTCTGCTGGCTAAGGAAGCGCGGGCATTGCAGGCTCTCTGGCGTGAGCACTGGGAATCAGGTGTGTGTTACAGCACTGCCTGGGGACCGAGGCGTTTTGGCGGTGTAAAGCAGTGTTTTATTTGGCCTGCAGGATCTTTGCTATTGTGATGGAGTGAGAAGAAATGACTGTGTTTAAAGATGCCACATTTGCTTGATGGTGAGAGGTGAGAGCACCTAATATAGAGGCAAAAAGGTCAAAAGCTGGGACCACTTGGAGTAAATAAATGCTGGTGAAATAGTATCTTTAACCTCTTAAACATGGTATTTCAGAGGCATGGAAGTGCATACTCTCAGTATGCCTTGGAAACAGTACCTGAAGTCTGAGAAACTTTGGGTGGGAGGGGGGAAATTGTCCAAGTTTATTGAAAGCCAACACTTTTTACCAATATTGGTCTGAAGTCAGGGCTGGCTTGCTTTCTTGGAATTTGTTTTTCCTTCTCTTAAAAGAAAAAATACAGCAGCTCAAGGGGCATTTGGCCAGCTCAAATGACAGCTGTCTTCACTTGCGTCCTGACTGTTTTTATCTCAGACCAAATAAACTGCTAGAAAGGCTATCACGCTGAGTTTTGGAAGCTCTCCCGGGTGGCTCTGCCCCCGCTGCGGGGACGGGGGTCCTGGCTGGTGGCACGTTCCCCTCTGCCCGGCACGCACAGCTGGCGGCAGCGCCGGTGTCACCTTTGGGGTACGGTTGTGAGCTTTGTGTCAATCCACCTGCTTCTGCTGATCTCGTGTTTGTCTTATGGCTTAATAATTAAATTGTTTTATATTTTTAAGTTCCTCTGTGATCTGCTATCTGACGTTATTTCGAACACGATGTCAATATTTTAGAAATCGGAAAACATCTGCTTTCACTAGCTGCTCTTTCAAGTTCCCCATGTAGTAGTAGCTCTTGTAACAGATTTTGGGGCATTTTCCCATGAAATCCTGTTATTAAGCTGCACTGGCCATACATGTTTATCAAGGATAATATTCTCAAAAGCACTGAACACGGCTGAGCCTTTATGGCCATTTAGGTCCTTCTGAAAGTCTTACTGCACATGTGGAAGTGCAAGAAATAAAATACAGCTACAGCATCTTCCCCATAAAGTCTCCTCACTGCCACTTTTTCCAAGTGAGCTGGTTTACCTGTGGAGTAAAATCCCTGCGGATGCAAAAAGGCCTGGAGTGTCTCCAGTCTGAATCCAATTAGAGAGGAATTGCGAAGCGCTTTCATCCAGCAGGTTAACACGCTTCTGTTATTTCTGAATTACGCATGCAAAATGTACTTCATTATAAGTGCTCTTTTGCTTACTTTCCAATGTTATTAACTTCTTTCTAAATCTTTCTTTCATTTGTTGACGTGTTACACATAAAATGCAGAATAGCTTTTGGGCAACTCCTTAATGTAGGCAACCTTGAATGCATGAAACCTTGTTATGCAAGTTTTGGATAATCTGAAATTCATATGTTTCCCCTGAATCCAAAATTCATATAGAAATTAAATGTAATCCCAAGCGCTAGTTATCTGAATCCTTCAGACATCCCTCAAGACATACAACTAATCAGGATCACTAGTATGCAACATTTAAGCATCCTAATTTTATTCAGTCAGAAAAAATACCATTTAATAATAAAAACTGTAGCATGGTAAGTCATCTGGATACTTTTAGTAGGGTTTAACATTCTCATTTTCTTCTTCTTAGCATTTGTCATTAGGATCAGTGGAAAGGATTTGACTTCTGCACTTATGGATACCCCGCTTTGGCAAGGAGTGGCAAAATCAAATCTGCAGGTTTAAAAATCTGTCTTAATTAATTACATTAAAAATTAAATTTTCAGAAAGACCTACCAATTTTGACTAGGATTTTGTTTTTTAGAAGCTGATGGCAATATGTATTAGTAGGCACACAATATTCAAAGCTTAGCTTTGTTGCATGACAGTTCATTTCACAGTTTACTGAAATTTCATGTACATCTGCTAAGCGCCAAGGAGGCAAATGTGGAAGAGGAGGACAGCACTCTCAGAGCTGCAGAGGACAGGGTAAACTGTAAGCTTGCCATGAACATTGGGAGAAAAATATTTACAAAAAGAGAATATACTTCAGTAGCGCTGTGTTATTGGTAGATGCTGTTGAACCCCAACACCCAAACCAACCCATGCAGACCATGTCCTTTCATCCAGACGTCCCTGCTGTGGCTGGGGCTCCGGGAATGGGAGCTGGAGGTGCGGGTGCTGCTGCCGGCGCGGCTGAGCCCAGCCCAGCCAGCCCCGTCCCTTCAAAATTTCTTGTGGCTTCCTCTGGCTTCCACTGCAATCAACAGGAGTCAAGGTTTGGCAGCGCGGTGATGGCAGCGCGCTGGATTTGGGTGAAATTCCTGAAGGAAAAGCATGCTGAAGCATTCCTCATATTGTTTCATCCTCCTGGAACATGCCTTCCATATCAAAGCTTTCACGTGGCAGCGGCGTATGCCGGGTCCTGAAAACATGAAGATGACCTGAGGCACATTTGCATCCTCCTGCTTGGTGAGGGTGCTGCAGGCTTCAAGCTCAGCTCTCTCCTGGTCCGGTGATTTCTCTGTTTGCCACGCGGCTGGACATCTGACCTTGGTCCTTTCAGGACTGACGTTTTATCTGGGTATCACTCTTGGGTCCATGAGAGCAGACCACAATGCAGATTGGTTTTGTTACCCTGCTTATTCTCTCCAGCTTATCTTACTCTTTAAGATGAACTTCTGGAGTGAAATAAGGTATCTATTGGTTGACTCCCATCAGTTTTCGGTAAAATGCCCCAAGACCGCCTGTGCCCCTGGCAGTGGGTGCCGAGGCAGCGGGTGCTGGCAGCCTGTGCTGTGCCCGGGTGGCTGGGGAAGGGTGTTGGTGCAGGGTGTCCCTCCTGGCCCCGGCGAGGGGGGATTACAGCCCAGCCTCCTCGCGGCAACGCTGACACTTCCCCTGTTCTCCAGGCTGGAGACGGCACTCTGGGCACCCTTTGGTGGAGGGGGCTCTGCGGTGCTTGGGCTGGGTCAGCAAGGTTTTCTGGGGAGGGAGGTTGTTCATGGGGTTGGCTTTCGGTGGATTTGTTATTTGTTTATAAAATCTCCCAAAAGAAAGCAAACTTATTCGGTGTGTTGCCCTGAATCAGGTGGGTATTAACTGGAGTCTAAAGCGCAAGTGCCATTTTTGACTTTGTAGTCGATACCTTCTATGACACCGCGAAACCTACCTCTGACGTATGCCTTCACCTGAGCACTCTTTTTACTTTATAATGGGTTTTGCCAGTGCCAGTTCACGTAAGCAGATAGAGACAGACACCTACTACCCTGATTTTCACCCTATAGACCAAGCGTGGCGAGCTTCCGTGGGGGAATGCTCCTGAGCATCCCCAGAGGGCCGTTTCCCACCTTCGCATGGCTACGGGCTATTTCCCACACACTTCAGTAGTCAACCTGTCGTTCCTTTTATTTGGCAGTATATTGCTATTTCCATGCACGACAGCCTCTGTGGTGACAAAGTTCTGTCTTTTGGTTTCTTTGTTTGTTTGTTTTGGTTTAGTATTCTCAGCTCGAGTTGCATTAACATAATTTTCCAATCTTTTCTACCAGACTTACAGTCTGTGACAGACTTGTGTATTAGCAGCTTATTTGGATGGATGGTACAGATGCAAAATTTAAGAAGTGGATTATTGTCCTAGACCAAGTGACTTGTGGATATATTTTGGCTTCTCTTTCTACCATCTACTTCTGTAACTTCTCTAACTCATTATTTTTATTAAGGGAATATACTGCTACTTTGTGCTTTGCTAGAGTCTCTGTGTTTTTATTAGAGGCATCAGAAAGCCATCAGTGTGTTGTATTTTCTCCCATCATGCCTGAATACTTTAACTCCTGAGCCTGAGTAACTCATCTAGACACGTGCAGCCCGTATGCTGCCAAGCATAGCACATACTGCGTGGTGGCAAAGCGTTCTCTTCAGCACATTATTTAATCCAATTTTTATTCTCTATGTCTGAAATGCAGTGATGTAAAGCAAAGAGCTGGATATTGGAATAACTTACAGGCATTAAAGTACAAGTGTGTGTGGGTAAGCTGAGGTACTTATCAATCTGTATTTTGCTGTCGTTTCCATAATGATAAAACTTAAATGGGCTGATTAGACGTTCTGAAGTGCAGTTGTAGAAATGTACAATTTCCTGCACGACACTGAGCGAGGGACCTGACCTATTTAAATCTCGGAAGGAAAAAACCAAAATCTGTACTATAGCATGTTGTCTCCTAACGCTGAGGGACACGCAGACTTGCAAAAATTGCTTCTGACTTCAGCTGTTCCTGTACGTTTTTGCAGCACCAGGACACCTTGGGCCGTCCCACGGTAGCGGACCTTCCCCACCACCCCTGAACCCCACCGGGTTTCTGCTGCAGGGAGCTCTGCGGAGCCAACCCTCTCTTCCCAGAGACGTTCCCAAAGGGAATTGGGTTCTGTACAGGCTCTTCTCCATCTGCTGCAGGTGGGTCACGGGGAAAGGCTGATGATTTCCACAGCTTGTGTTTTAGATGAGATTTGATGTGTAATTCTTTGGCCGTGATATTCGTATGATGATGTTAAATGCAGTAACTCTGTCAAAGGAGGCAAGAGGTGCGAATCTGTTTCCTCAGGCAAAATAAAGATTTTTCCTGACTGCAGAGGGTTGGTGTTGGTGGGGTCGGAGGGACCCGCAACATTGCCTGCCTCCCGCTCCCTTTTTGTGAATGATACCAATGCATAGTCTGCATTTTATGTTGATTTGGTTTTGAATGAAAACTTCTAAAGGGAAAGAAAATGGAAGTTTATGAGGTTGTTTAGGGAAGAAAGAAAAAAACAACGCAAAGGAAAAATTGATTCATTGTGAAGCTGATATTCCATTATTATTTTTTGAGCTCCTGAACAGAAAATTCACATATTCACATAACTCTCTTTAGCTACAACTGCGACAGAAGCATAAGGAGATGGCAGAGCTTCAACATTTATATGTCGTATGGCCTATGTCAAATTTTTGTCATCATTCTAAGGGAAACTCGTGCAGTTTCTCAGCATTTGCCAGAAAATCTGTATGGAGAGTTGCTGGGTTGGAAGGAGGTCTGTGAACGCTTGTGTGGTGGAGATAACTTAATCACGTATGGGGTGGAGACTCTGTTTATGGATGACACGAGGGAGAATTTTGAAATCACATGTGTGTTAACAGATGGTTAAACCTGACACCAAATGTTAACTTCTTTTGCTGTTTACTGCAGAAAGCACCAAGAACAATTTAAAAATCGTCTTTCCATGAAATAACGAAAAAAATCCTTAAATCCCGATTATAAATTACCTAATTGAAAAGAAATTGTCTGTTTTAAAATACTGTGACTTCAGGAACCCCACAAAAGCTAATGTTAGGCTGATCCCCAGGGGCTGTCTCCCTAGCAAGCGTGACTGTCACTGCTGAGCGTGGCACCAGCCGAGAGCTACCTTGGTGTTTGAAATCGCTTTGCCCTTCGGGGCTCAGGCAGCAGCAGAGGTTTACGAAGTGGCTGAGATGTGCTTTACCTGGTGGACCTCAGCAGGGGGGAGCAGAGAGACCCTCGTCCCGGTGCTGTGATGCAGGACTTGGGGCTGGCACGCTGCCATCGCCAGCCACCGCTGCCCACATCCAGGCTCAGCCCGAGAGGAAGATGACTTGGAAAGATTCCACTTCAGGTGATTTTGGTCCTGCTCATCTCCCCAAGGGAAGACTCTCCCCCACCGCTGGATCTCGTAGCAGTTCCAGAAGACCTGAAGGCTGTTGGGCACCTGCACAGTTTGGTGCTTTTGGCGGAGGCATGCACAAGTATAATTAATGAACGCAAAATAGCTATTGCCAAAGTGCTTAGAGATACGCGTCCAGTTCAGGACTTTCCCATCGCATGTAAATGCGTAAGCGGCCCCCTAAAGCCTGCTGTGTCTGAGGACCCGCTCCAGCAGCTCCCGTTTCGGAGCAGAACTTCCCACTGGGATGTGCCACCCGTGGGAGCTGGTGCAGGTGCGGGACTGGGGCAGAAACCTCCGGCGGCAGCTTTGGAAACGACTGAATGTCGCTGCCTGCATTTGCACTGCAACAGGAAACATCACCCTGCACCTAAGCAGCATTTAAAATACCACAATTATAATATTTAAGTGGGCTTTTTTTTGTACACTGGAAGTATAGATTAAAGACTACTGCATAATTTTCACGGTGCACTGTAGCTTTTCCTTCTTTCAAAATGCAGAACAAAACTGCTTTAAAAACAGCAAACACCAGCTGAAGGTTCGCATGGTTACACAACCTAATTATAAACATTCAGTGAGTTCCAAAAGCACAGCAGAGTAAATAAATGTATCACACAGCTGAAGAATGCATCCCTTATTGACAGATATTTAACAGTTTTGAAAGTAATTAAAAGCAAAGTATCCATTCGAGTCTGCAATTTAGCAGAAGTTTAAATTTTATTTTATAAATTGGAATGTAGTTGATGATAACCCCCTATGCAAACAATAGCAATGAATATTCAGATTTCTGTAGTTAGAAAATGAGCAATTTCTGTTGAAAAGATAAACAAAATGATTTCTTTTTATTCATCTTCAAAAATGAAAGGCTACACGCATTAAAGAGATAGCATCTGTTGTTCTGTCACAGTTTATTATACAGGGGACTGAGATGGGGACTGGGCTGTGAGCTGCCGCTCCTTAAAGGATGGAGAGCATATAGATCTATTAATTCATTAGTACAAGTGCAGTGTAGCATCTCCCTGCTCTGTTGTTTGGTTTGAGCAACTAAAGTCCATTTTACTGCTGAATTATATTTGGTGCTGGAGGAGGTATTCTTGAAATAAACAATATTATCCACAAGAGATTGATACGAGCTGATAAACCCCATTTTATTTATGGTATTTTCAGCTATCTTGTCAGTATAATGTATTGCATCACTGGAAAATACTGGATTTATTTTAACCTTGCTCGAAGATGTAGACTTGCCATATACCTGTCCACTGTTTTCATGTGCTGATTTCTGATGCTGTGATTTATGTTTAGTTTTCTGGGTCACAATAGCTGTGGCAAAATATTACATATTATGCCTCTCCTGGAAGTATAACTATGAAGACAACATCACTTATTTCAGCACTAACATGTGCATTTATTTTATGTTGCTTCAGGAAGGGCAGAAGAATCTTAATCCTTGCCTACTTAAAGGCCAGTTCTGGCAGCAGCCTCGGAGCCCAGCGCCCTGCCGAGGCTGGCTCCTTCAGCTCCTGCTCTGCTCAGGGTTTTGTCTGGCACTTGCAAAGAAAATGCTTTAGATGAGGAATGGCTTGTAATCAAGATCCACTAGGTCCCCTTTTTAATTAAGAAATGCTGGTGGAATGGTGTTTCCTAGGCAAAAGGCTACAGAAGCTGGTTTGTCTCTTTCTGAAGGCTGAGGTCCATTTTTTCGTCCTGCCCAGCCAGGTGTGTGGGCCCTTTCTGGTGTTGCTTCTGGAGCGTGCCCATGGCAGACCGTGCATGTCTGCCACGGACCTTCTCCGGTCAGTGCCACCTGGACATCGACACTGTGGCGTGATGTTCGTGGCGATGAAGGTGATGGTGCAGCACTGGGTCTGAAGATAGACCCGCCGTGTGCTCCTCTGCTCTGAAGAAATTTCATCCCAAAATGATGCCCAGGGAGAACAGACCAAAAATGACCATGGGTGGTCAGTGCTGGTTTTACTGGTGATTTTTGCTGGGTTTTCCTTTCTCGTTTTCTGTTCAGTCGTGCTCTGTGCTTCTCAGACGCAGTGTTGGCATGGCAGCAAACCAGCCTAAATCTGCCTTTTAACAGCAAAGAAATAATAAGTATTGCATAAAGGGATGACTACTTAATAAAAAAAACCCCAAAACCACCCACCCCAGACTTTGAGTTCAACACAGTTCCATTTATACCAAACCCATTGGTATTGGATGTATTATTTCATTAAAATGAAGTCTTGTATCAAGACGTCTCCTCACCTACTCTCTGGACAGCCTGCACAAATTCCTTGTCCCTGACCTTTTCTATTTGTTTTCTTAGTTAATATTTCTTTTAATGAGTGGATTTTAATTGTTGCCTTTCAAGGTTTAGAAGAAATCTGTAGAGATAAAATTTGAAAGGCTGAGAAATGAAAATGCTTATCAGAAGAGAAGTACCTCAAAGTGGAGATGCAAATACCAGACTATGATTTTTTTTTAAAAACTATTTCTTTGTCATTGTATAGACCATTCTAGGTTAAACCTTTTAGCGTGTGTCAATGTAAACTGAACCAGCTCAGAATAAGAATAATTTGCAGGTGTTTTATTTAGTTATCCCAAGGAAGCCTGGGGCTCGGGAGGTCTGTGCCGATCGCCGCCTCTGGAGACCCCGCGATGAAATGCCGTTTCACGTAGGAAGTCGGTTGGCGGCTCATGGTTGAGAGGTCAGATCCTCAGCTGGCCCAAATCCGCGTGGATCAGATGAAATCAAAATAGTCACACAGATTCAGGCCAGATGGAGACTTGACCCCTCTTCTTGGTATTTTTTCCTTTGCTGTTTGTCTCTAAAGCCTTTTCATATTTAAAAAAAAAAATAGGAAAAGATTTTTGTGAGATGCAATTTGGTGTGTGCTGGGTTTGCCCTAGGAGGTAATGCTGTTCAGATGCTGTAAGGAATAAAGGCGAAGACTGTGTTTATTTTAATTGTTCAGGTGGACTGAGACTTCATCCCTAACCGCCTCTCCAGCCCGGCACGCTGTGCTGTGAAATAGCGCGGCGTGAGCCCAACCAGCGGCGGTGGCTCTTCCACCGCTTAATAAAATGATGACAAATGGCAGCGTGCTTCTGGGAATGCTCTCACAGCACTAGGAAATCCTGCTTGTCTCAACGTGTGCCAAAACGTTTGCTTTCTGCCTGCTATTCCAGTGTGTACCTACAGAAATCAAATGGCAAATTGAATTTCCAAAGTAGTTTGCTTGTTTTCTGTGATTATTAACAACAGACCAATGAGTTTTTGGGTTTATTTTCCTGATTTCTGCTGTGTATTTCCATCCTTTATCTAGGTATTCAATTTTGGTTTTCTTATAGGTTGAACTGCTTAGGGAAAGAACTAATCCTACGGTTTTCTTTTTTCTTGTTGGGTGTTTGCAAGTCTCTGAAGGATTATACAGTGTATATTTTATTACTGCGTAACAGTACTCCTATCCTGAGTTACACTGGGGTTGCCCTGTGCAACGTTATAGTAACGCTTAGAATTATCTTCCATCTTACAAACTATTTATCTCACTATATTGACCTAATTTTATACACATTTCTTATTAAGAGGAATTCTTACAGCTTTTGCACTTCCCCTTATTTTGCAGAGGGTTTTTTAACCAGTCATTAGAAGATAAGTAGAGTATGTACATTTTGCGTGCACGTGGGCACGCTGATGGTGTGGGCTCTCTGCTCGGTCGTGTGACTGTGGTTGATGCAAAGCTGGCACAGGGTTTAAGGGATTTCTGCTAGAGATGAGTGAAAAGATCAGGGTTTTAAGGGTCACTGATTGCTTGGGACTGGCAGAGTTACCCATCACCAAACCAGCTCTGCTCATCTCCTCTCCCATCGCGGAGGCCATCACTTTGGTTTGGAGGAAGGGGATCGCATTCTCTCAACACAAAAATCAGATTATATCGAAGGAAATGACTAGAAAGAATGTGAAAGTGGTATTCTGTATTGTTCTGGAAGGTGGGCACACCGCATTGCTGCAGCATGCTTCACCTGGTGCTGTGTCCCCACCACCCAAATGGAGCTATTCTCTTTAACTTGTTAGAGAAATAACAAAGAATAATTAGAATTAGGGATTTCTATGCAAATAAGTTTGCGTCTACATCCAAACATTTAAAGGGAATGCATTTGTCTTGAATTTTACCTGAATATACAAGAAAACTGGTGAGGTAGAAAATCCAGTCAAGCAAACAGCAACACTAACAGTCAAACCCCAAAGTTTTTGATGCTCGCGTTCTTGCTTACTGATGATCTGTTAAAAATGACCTTTGTTGTAACGATTTAATTTTCAACCTTAGCATACTCCCTATGATACTCCTCAAAGAGCCTTGCAAAATATGTGCTGTGAAGATAAGGAAGATTCTTATCAGAATCAAGCCGGTTCCAAGCACACATAGAGACTCCGATTTACTAAATAACGTAAGAAAAAAGTAGTTTTTTTTAACCTGGAGTAAACAAGCATATGCTCGAATATTTGACTGGATCAAGATGTGACTGTTGCTGCTGGCTTTGCAGCATTGTTTAGGTAAGGCGAGACACTGGTTTTCTTTTCCATGAAATGATAAGTAAAACTGTAAGCTAGCAGCTCAGTGAGCACTGACTTCAAATTTCCTGCTTTTTGTGTCATAATGTTAATACTTTTAGAGATTCAATTTTTCTATTAAATTTCTTCGTAGGGGTAGGGTTAGCAGGTTAGCGTTCAAATGCTAGATGCAGCCAGAGCTGCGCTGGAAGTGGGCAGCATTCCTTTTGATAGTAGATATACAAATAAGTGCAGTAACACTGCTGGCTTTTGTTTTTATATTCACTTTGTTTTGTTGTAATTGAAATTATGCCTTAGGCATAGAATTATCATCTTTTTTTGTTTAAGTAGTCGAATTCCTGACAGTTTTCATCTATGGATTTTATTACTTTTCATACATCTTTCATTGTTTGCTTAAATATCGCAAAGTACAGTTAAACGTGGCACAGAATTGTTAAAAGACTTGTTGAATTGCCTGATTTCTTCATCTAAAAATGGACTAAAAGCATGAGACTTCACAAGTTAAAAAGAGACAAGGATCTAAACAAGGATATTGGGTCCACATGCCGAAGTTTATATCTACATGAGAATTTTAACTTATGAGTAAAGGACAAATTGCAGATCCTTTATGTTTAAAGAATACCATGATTTGTATCACACATCCGCCTGTGGCAAAAGGTCATTTTTGTAGTTTTGGTGAAGATGTAGAACAACTTGAGTAATCAGGAGCATCATCAGCATCTGGGGAATCAGGAAGAGAAATGAGATCACGTAGATAAAATGATGGAACACAGAAAAAGTGGGAAAAGACGTGCTCCCCAACCAGTTCTGGATATGGGTTTGTGAGGGCATAGAGTACTAAACACATAATCTTGGGCAGCAGAACTACATTTTGGGTATCTTTGATACCTTTTGGCTTGGAAACGTGAAAAGTGAGAGGTTACGTTTCTTCCTGGCTTTTTTTTTTTTTCCTTTAAGTTGGAGCCTATCCTTGCATCTATGTACATAATTTGAATTTTAACACTAATATAAGTAGCTAGTCATTTCCTACCGTCACATTGCTGCAGTAATTATTTCACAGTCATGTCAACAATCAATAGCTCAAACTTTAACTTTCAAATCCAGTTGCTGAACCATATAACTTACTCTGCTTATTCTGGTTTCTCAGAAATGGGTTATCTTATTTAAATGCTCAGAGCCCAAAGCCTTATTTAATTGTGCCAAAGCCCCTAATAGCTCTGTCACAGGCGAGGACTCCAGGTTCCTGGGAATTGGGAGAAAACCAAGAAACCCTCCCCGTCCTGTTTTTAAAACAAAAGTGACGGCAGGTGGGTATAAGAGGACAAATGCAACGAACCGCTGTGGAGATGCTGGCCAGCCCCCCCGCGCTGCGGCGAGAGCCGCGCGGGGCTGGGTGCGCGGGGCTGGGTGCGCGGGGCTGGGTGCGCGGGGGTCCCCGGCACCGGGGACCGGGACCTCGCCCTGCGCCCACCGCTGCCCAGCGCTCTCTCTGCCTCTCACCAAGTGCTCCGAAAGGGGGTTTTGTGTTTGCCACGTTATTTTGTAAAGCCCCTACAGTGTTTGTCGGTAAGTTCTCCTGGTAGCGTAGTATTTTGGGATGGGGATAATGGAGGAGGGAAAAGGCAGTGCTACTGTTAGTGTTTGGCCTAACGATAGCCAGTCATGTTATTAACTTACTTATTTGCCCTAGCAGGGTCAATATTTATGCTCGGAGAGTGCCTGCGATGCTGGGATCTTGCAACGTGTGTGACCTTTTCGTGGGAGTTTTCCAACAGAAACGACCCCCTCGGAGCCCCCCAAGGTTGTTAATGCAAAACTAAACAGAACCGCGCTTCTGAACCGAATACAGATCCCATTTTTTGTAATTAAGTGTTTTTGCCACCTTTTTTAAAATGTCTTGACATTGTAGGACCTTCTGTTAATTGAGTGGGAAGCTTACTGGCAGATGAGGTCAGTATGATTCCTGGACGCTGCTTTTCACACTCCTGCCTGGTCACACTTTCCGTAGCGCCGGGCTCCGGTCCCCAGCAGCCGGCCGGGGGCAGAGGGATGCTCAGACCCCGGCTCCGCTGCTGACCCTCCGGATTTGCTGGAGAAGAGTCCAGAAGCTGCATAACCCTGAGTGCAGGACAGTTTTCATAAATTAAACGTACCAGCTCAGGCTTTAAATACACAAGGTCCCTGAGCTTGCTGTGAAATTGTAGAAGCAAACGCAATAATTATATTGACGTTCCCACCTCAAGCCATTCTGTAGCATGGATGTTTTGAAGTAAACCTGTATTTAATTCTGCAAATATATATGAATGTTTTAGTTCTCCCCTTCTACAAAAGATGCATGTAAGCCTGCAGAAATTATTCACCATTTGGGACTTTTAAATATCAGACAAACTATTTAATTTTCTAACTGTAGATTCAAAGTGATTTTTAGGAGTTTGAGTTCTGAATAGTACATTATTTCTTTATTTTACAATTGCATGCAGGGAGAGCACCAAACTGCTGGTAAAAGCCTTCAGGACTTTGTGTGGGGAAAACCTGCACTTGGCTCCAGGTCATCTTGGAGAAACTAAAACTTCTGAGGTTTCTTCAAGAATCCCAGTAGATACATATATATTTCTGTTTAAGCTTCCATAACAGATCGAACTAAGTTCAGATTTGCAGAAAGAATCCTCCCAAGCCCGATTCAGCTCAGCCTCATACTTCAGCAGATGATGAAGCTCGGGGCTGTCAGCTGAGGTCAAAGGCAGTGGCAGTGGGTGGCCTCAACAGGTACACTGGTACAGGAGACTTTTTTAGCAGAATACCTCTTCCAGGTAAGAAACCTCAGGTGACATTAACTTTTTATTTTCTGATACTTGGGAAGCAGTAGAGACTCCTTTTTCAGAGAAAGAGCAGCTCTTCTGCTGTGCCCGTGTGTGGCAATGAGGATCGCTCTCTCTCCAACAGCGTCCTTGTCACTGCGGCGCGCGCTCGTGGGCTCTGTTTTGCTGCAGACTGCGTATTCCCTCTGAGCAGGTAACGAGATCTGTGTTTCTTCTGCAGGAGGCAGCTGTTTCTCACAACGTTCTGCCTTCAGGGCATCTGCTGCAATGCTCCCACTCCCAATTATTCTTTCCCTGAAAATCTATCAATAACTCAGTGGCTTGACTGAAGCCAATGATTTAAGATGATGTTCATCTCTCTGTTGAAGTGAAGATGTGGAAGATTACTTTACCTGACCCAAGGAAGCAACCTGCCAACTGTAGTCTGAGCAGCGCAAGGCTGGAAACAGCCGCCCTTCCTTTCCATCAGTCTTCATCTGCTGGCTCCAGCCCAGTCGTCACCTTCAGCTGGTGCCTGGCACATGGGTGGCTCTTCCCCTTCATCGGATACTGTCCAAGCTGACCTCACACCAGTGACTGCTGCGGCTAAAGAACTGTGCTAATTAGTCCGATTCGTTGGTCACCCTGGGTATTGGTTACGTGCTGAGTCACGAGCAGATTTTCAGCGTCCCCTGCAATACTGTGTCATACAGCTCATCTTTCCATTTTAACTATTTCCCTGCTGTGCCGAGATGCTGAGCTAATTCTTTTCCAATAAGCCTGCTCTTCCCAAGGCTTAGAGCTGAGCTGTCTTTTCAGAAAGAGAAAGATAAGGTTGATATTTTTTTTATATTTTAAAGGAACCAAGACGATAAAGCAGGTTCCTCACTCTTCAGAAGCGTTGGTTGAGTCAGGAGTAAAACGCTGGGTGCCTTTTGCCTCCGCGGCGCGCCCAGGATGGCTGCACACTTTCCAAGCACTTTTGTCAATTTTTAATGTTAAGTGAAAGCAAATCCAAAGAATTGAATTGTCTTGTTTTTCCTTTCTCTG
Organism: Oceanodroma tethys; assembly: GCA_013397025.1. NCBI lineage: Eukaryota > Metazoa > Chordata > Aves > Procellariiformes > Oceanodroma > Oceanodroma tethys. The sequence continues at coordinate 627,975 of VWZR01005377.1, read as the reverse complement.
TCTCGCAATTACATAAATGTAATGGAAGATACCCGAGTACTAATTTTGAGTTTTTGTATGATTTTAGGTTTAAAAAACTTTTATGTATTTTTTTCTTCAGCCCACAGGAATTTTCTAACTCTTGGACCAGCTGTGCTGGTCTACTGTTGAAATTACTCTGCCTTTTATTTTTGGGGAGGTTTGCGTTATACACCTCATTTTACTGTGAGCATACCTCAGCTGTTACTGAGCGTGACTTCAAAACAAATTTTTCTTCCGATTTGTCAGTCTTTTGTTTCCTTAGTGCCGATTGTGTTTTTACAGCACACCTTACCAGTTGCCCGCTAGTTATATTTTTAGGGGATTGTCACATATTTCACCCTAACTTTTTCCTGTGTTGCTTAGAGAAAGGTTAAGTACGTTCTTGATTACTCATGTAGTTCTTTTTTTTTTACGGCACTGTTGAATTAAATGCATATGATTTGTTGCATGGCTTGAGTGTGAAATGTTTACACTAAATTATTTGCCCACATTTAGTTGAAGCTAGGAATTTTCTAGAGGGTAAATATATATGCAAATTTCCTATATTGAGAGAACTTCCTAGATTTTCCATTTACAGAAGATATATTTATTCCTTTGGAAATACATCAGTGAAAAGACCAAAATCTTCCTGGTTTTAGAAAACATTCCAAACCTGGAGTTACATTTTTCTATTTAACCAGGAGTTGCAAACTGCCCAGGAGTGTCTTCGTATAGTCTGTAAAGAGTGGAAGCTCTGTGTGTGTTACCACTGTGGTGGGACACGGGACAGAGCCCTCTTCCACGTGAGGACCAGAGAAATATTACATCTGCCAGGGACCTCTCGGGTGCGAGCGGCGGGGCTGAAGGAGCAGCTGACGGACGGACGGACCGCCGCGGGAGAGGGGGTGGTGTATAGTCGCTGCGGAACGAAGCACGTGAATTATTTTTTTTAAGTTGTATCGAGTCAAAATATGCACATGCGCTTTGATTCCTGGTCTCATTTCACGTATTTTATATTTATTATGACAGTATGTGGATATGTTTACATTCTATTTTACTTTGTGACTTTTTTTTCTTTGTCTTTACTAATGTGCCTTGGCATGCTAAATCTGAACTTTATTTAAAAAAAAAGGGAAAAAAAGCGCTAATCAGAGGGTATTTAGCATACTGTGAAAATTCAGTTTCCGACAGAGGGAGTAGGGGGATGCTTTTTCTGGGTTTATATGAGTTAGAAGGCAGAGCGATTTGGCTTTTTGAGAATGCAAATGATTGTGTATGATTGAGACTGGTAGGTACAAAAATAAAATATTCCAGATCCTGTTTGGGAAATAATAATCCATATCCAAGCAACACATAGCACAAGGCTAATTAAGATCCTAGCCTTAACTTCCTGCAAACTATGGGGCGCTAAATTATTTTGGCAGTGATTAAAATCAAAATGTTAGTAGTAGCTAAGAGAGTAACAGTCTTTCGGCATCGCTGGGAGGAGGAGGCACCCAGCTTGCTCTGCAAACTGTTAAAATTCCGGACACATTTGCACATGTGTTTTTCAGTCCAGTTATTTGCTTCACTGTATCTTACATGAGGCATTTCTTCTCTAACACTGTTTTGAAGTAGTTTAATAATGTATAATTTCATAATGTATAATTTCATAATGTATAATATAAGGACTGTTTTTAGTTTAAGGAAGACTTTGACAAGTCAATAGGGTCGTGTTTTCTTCTTCTGAGAGTTTACTGCTATGGAGTCTCATTGCTATTAAGTACCCAAATCTGCTTCCCCCAGGCTCCTGGCACACTTACGCCCTTTCAGCGTCTCCCTTGAGAAATAACACTGCTCGGCAGCAAACTGGCATTTTGTTCCACCGAGGCTGCGGTAAATCCAACACCTTCAGGGTTGCCCCTCGTGGTGGTGCACGCTCTGGGAGAGCTGCCCCTCCTGTCCTTGAGCCTGCCGTCGACCCCCCCGGACAAAACCCGCCCTGGCGTTAATCCCAGTCCTGGTTCTGCAGGCGGGGGTCCGGAGCCAGCAGCGAAGCCCTGGTTTCTGCTGGGAACGGGGCCGTGCCAGGGGGATGGACGGGGCTACGGGATGCGCTCCGGCTGCCTCGCTCCGAGACGGCTCAAACCTCACCGAGAGCTGCTGGCTATGATGAAATAGGCCACCGAAAAGGTAATTAGTCCTCTTCCAGTTAAGTAAGGAAACTGTGAATTTTATGCATTGTTTTATAAATAAAAACCTCATAAGAGTAAAATGAGGTATTCCATATGTACCACTCCTTTTGCAAACTAAATATGGGCTGGTTTATTATCATATTTTCGATGACTTGCCATTATTCTCTGTTTATTTTTGCCTAAAAATACGTCCTTGCTCTGTTGTAGCAATTTCCAGGTTCCTTAATTTGTTTTGTTTGAAGTGTATTTCTAGCAGTCACATACTACAGCGTAATGACGGTATAGAACTTGTTATTTAGGAACTAATTTAAATGAAAATAGACATAATTTAAATAGACTGAAACGTCCTTTAATACTATTTTTAAAGACTAATGGAAATGCTACGCTGGCTTGTACAATGCACTGTTGAATACAAAATAAACAGAATTATTCAGATGCATTTAGATGATTCTTCCAGCTCTTCATGGGGTTGTTTCAATGCAGAAAAACTCCACAGCAATAAGATTTATCAAAGGAATTGTGAATCGCTTTGGTACAAAAGAGATATTTATTTCACTGCAGGCTTGCTTTTCCCTGAGGTGATATAAGTATTTTTTCTTTTGTTGAAATATTGCTTTAAAAAAATGTCAGCGGTAAGAAATGGAACAAACCAGCACCCAGAGTACTGTCGGTTGTGCGGCTGCTGGTTCCCCAGCCAACGGCACCCGGTAGTGCCAGGCTGCTCGGTAACCATAGGCGGGGAAAACTTTTCAGACTATTCAGAAAAATCCCTGCGTCTCCAAATACAAACAGCATTATTATAGGCAGGGCTTTTTTTTTTTTTTAATGTATATCTTTTTATAGTTGTTTTTCATATTTCTTCCTTTTTTTAATGTAAGAAACAACTTTTTTTCTTTCTGAATTCAGAGTTTGATGAAGTATCTGAAGCTTTCACAAGCAAGAAGAGGAGTGCTGAAGTGTGTCCTTATCCTCTCTTCCCCGGTACCTACCTCTCTCCTCGGCATTCAGGAGCAAAATGTGGTAAGTTGGGGAAAGGCGATAACAAGTTTAAGCGGGGCTTGGGAAAGGAACAGCAAAAGCCTCATGAAGTCCAAGGTTTTCATTTAGTACTTCTTGGTGAAACAACTGCGAATGGAAGCAAGCTCAGGAGCTGAACACCTGAAAAGAATTTTTTAAATATTTTTTTAAACAATTTTAAGTGAATGTTCTCATTAAAAGGAGAGGTTTCAGCGCTGTGCCCACTCCCGCACATCCAGAAGCCCTTGCCGATGGCCCTTCCACGCGATGTGGGAGCACTGGAGCTGCCGGGATCTCAGGAGCAGGTGGGACCACTGGAGGAGCGGGAGCCGCCCCCCCGTCCCCGGGCAGGCGGGGGGGACCCCGCGCTCCCCCCCAGCCACCCGCACATCACGGGGCTGAGCCCCGCTGCCCCGCGCCCCAGCTACTCCCTCTCCCGCCCCGGTCCCCCGGGGTAAGATTTCCTGCTGCAACCTCTTCACAGCAGGTTTCAGCGCCTGCCCTGCGCGCGGGCGGGAGGCACAGGCGGCCCTTTTGTGCCTTTTTTCGGCCGGTATGAAACCTGGTTTGGAGCTTTCCCGGGAACAGGAGGTTTTCTGGTCTGCCCGCGCGCGGTCAAGGTGCTCGGATGCCTCTCCACTGCAGCCCTCCCTGAAAGCACGCTGGTTGTGGTGCAGCACCGATTGCACTAAAACATGCGTTTCAGAATATAGTTTCTGATCAAAATTATGACCTGTTATTACTGATTAAGGGATGCAAAACAGACGTGACTCCTCTTGCTTCAGAGCAGAGACATAGAACTGGATCTTACCCATTCTAGTTGAGTTTATTAAATTGCTGAATTACTGACTTCTGTGAGGCGATGCAGATATCGTTCTGATTCTTAAAAGCATTTTGCTTTCCTGAAACACTTCAAGTCTTGGTTTCTCTCTTAATTCTGATAGATTTTTTTTTAATTTCTTTTTAATCTTAATTCCCTGGGAGAAGAAACCCAGTGTGCTATGCCCCAACCTCTACACAGCTTATTTCTGTCTTGCTTTCCCCACAACTGGCCATGTTTTCCTTCTCAGTTTCCTACTGTTGCTTCCCCCCAACCATATTCCAGCCCTTAATACACTGCTTTGCCCTTTCCCAGCACTTTTTGAGCGATAAAGGTTTTTATTCCTAATACCTCTGCATATCACGTGAGCAAAAATGTGATTATTTTTTTTTCTAGTTTCTAGCAGGCCTTGACCTTCCTGTGTGCCATGCATTTTTTCCAGATTAAACCTTTTTTCCTCTAGTTTATCTTACTGTGGCATGGAGGGAAAAGAGGTATTTATAGCACCTGCTCTGAATTTCTAACTGCAGGTGCCAATGGCAGGTCCCTCTAGGATACATTACAGGAGGAATTTAAGTGAGGGTAGTTAAGACACAGTCTTTATTGCTGTAACTGTGTAAGTATGCAGAGCTATTAGACTCCTATTTTGCACATAAAATCAGGGAGCTGATTGCCTTTCCCTCGCAGAATAAGCAGACCTGTGCTTATAAGCAGACCTTTTTTCTCCCGGGATGCCTCCCGGGGAGATTTCCATGCGGAGTTTCCCCACTGAAGGAGGGATTTATAAGCACTGTAGGAACAAACGCTGCTGTTCACATTAAAATCCGATAAGTTCAAGTGTCTGGCAAATTGTCCAACATGAGCAGTTTAAATCTGATTTACCCAGTTACTCACAGGAGGGGCTTTCCCGAGTCCAGGTCAGGGCTTGTGCTACGTGAGCGCTGCACAGCACGTGCCGGGGCAGGGCTCGCACGCGGCTTCGCCTCTTCCGCAGAGAAGAAATTTGGCCCACTCTGTAGGTACGTAGCTTATTAAACATGACGGTTGTATAAATTAATTTTTATGACCTGCAGTATTTAATCTTATTAAATAACTACTTTAGGAGCCCGTTCCCTGGTGTAAGAGGATTAGGCTGTTCCAGACTTTGTTTACACCGCAACACGGAATTAGCTTAACACAAGTTTTATTGAATTCTTCCCTAAGTTATCTTTCGAGAAGTGGTTAAGCAGAATTAATTGCTGACGAGCGTGCCGAGCTGGGGTGATACAGCGTGCCGCAGGCCTTTGCTGTCCCCGTGCATCCTCAGGCTGGGCGGCGGGAGCAGCGAGGGGCGGCTCGCCCCGCTCCCCGCAGCGCCGACGCCGTCCCCCTTTTCCCAGCCGGCGTGCCCAGGCTCTGCGGAAGGAGGGAGAAGCCGAGGGAAAAAGGTGTTCGGGTGGACAAAGCCGCTCGAAAGGCCGTCAGGAGCCCCACCAGCCCCCGCCTCCACCCAAGCACCGCCGCGGCGCGGGTGGCCGCTCGCCCAGCGTCTCCCGCGCCCGGGCATCGGGGTCTGCAGCCCCCCGGCACGGCGTGGGAGCAGGAGTGGGAGGGGAGCACCTACCGCTGCTCGCTCCAGTGTTCCCCTCTTCCCTCGAAACACCCAGCTATCTTCCTGGTAAAATGCAAACTGTGCATTAAAGAGGCAGCATCGAGCTGTTAAAANCTCCCCGCAGCGCCGACGCCGTCCCCCTTTTCCCAGCCGGCGTGCCCAGGCTCTGCGGAAGGAGGGAGAAGCCGAGGGAAAAAAACCACCACGCAGAAAAATAGCATAAAGTAGAGGCATTGAGAGTTTAAATTTCCTTATGCTTGTTGTTAATGTATTTTTGCACTTCCTTCTGTGTAAGAAGATTGAAATTTCTACCAGTGTAGTATTGGCATAATATAGTAAAATCAAACTATTTCAACAAAATCATTGCCATAGAAGATTTAAAAGCAGAAAATGAATGCAGTTTGAAGTAATGTAATTGCAGTTAACAGCGTGGTATGTGTAGAATTCAAAAAATATTCTATTATTTACTTTTTCCTCCTCTGAATACAGTTGTGAGGCAAAAAACAGGACATGATAAAAAACTCCTTAGTGTCTCTAAATTCAACGCTCCTTTTTCTATTTCTGGATCACTCTCGAGGTTGCTTAATTAAGAGTAGAAATAAGGCTGAAAAATGGAAGTTGCAGCAGCATGAAAAAATCAACTTTTTGCAGGTTGCAGCAATTGCATCTGTTTCCCCAGGTAGCTCAGCTTTTATGTAGCCAGGGGGACGTTTTAAAGAGTATTAGCATGGTTAGATTAGTTGGTTAAAGGTAAGTTTTAATTTAGTCTTTAGAAATATTGTATTGTGTAAATTAATACAACCTAAAATAAAGTTCTCTAGGTTGGACCTGTCAGCTTTCCAGCGTTACCCAATGTGTTATGCTCCTACTTTGGTCTTCTGACATCGTTTATACAGGTTATAAAAGCCTCTTGCCTGGCACACAGAGAACTGAGGTGAGTTCTACTGAAGAATTAGAAAATGACTTTTTAAAATAATACCTTAAGTGCCATATTCTCACTTCGTCTCTGCTTTGTCCATGGGACTGGTATGCCTTGCAGCTGCGCAGGCACTAGCAGGTATATGTGAACCAGGGGTGTTATTTCACAGTAACACATTAAACTGAATCATGTCTTTTTTTTAAGACAAAACTGAACTGTTTGATCTAACAGGAGATCTCTCGTATGGCATCTCTGTGGCTGCCGTTGGAAGCTGAACATCTAGAGTGGAATCGTCCTGGATGCAACCTCAGGTAGGAGCACCTTATCTCTTACTCTCTAGACTACCTACCCTGTTAGCTAGCAATGGGGTTAATGCGGGTGATTAATTCTGCTAAGCCACGCCATTTATTCCAGCAGTGTATTAGCCCTGGGAAATGTCACCCCTCTGCATCGCTGGCTGTTGAAATGAGCTCAGCTCTCTCCCGCACCCGCGTTCCCTCCCCTCCCGGAGAGCGGCACAAAGCCCGGTGCCATCCCCCGAAAAGCTTGCGCAGATCCTGCTGGACCCGAGGTGTGAGACCTGGTGCCAAGTCAAAGACTAACACCTATTTCTGTCTAACGGGAGAAAAAAGAGGCTGTAGCAATAGATCTGTACACCGTGGAAGCACAATTAAAGTACTGAACTGCATATATAATGAGCAGCCCAGAAGAGAGACTTTGCTGGGTAATTTTCAGCTCTGCCATTCATTAAACTGTGCAGGGTTTAAAGCTCAGAGAAAAGCTAGTCTCACATACATAGAAAAATCCACGAACATTTGTTTTTTTCTTTATCTTCAGTTCTGTAGAAATGTGAAGGTTGACATCCCTGCATACGCACAAGCTGTAAACCCCCAAAGACAGCAGATGCTGCTTTGGAGGAAGCCCAGCTCTGAAATAAAATATTAAATATTTATAGATCAGAACTGAACTGCTTCGTTGTCCAGGTACTTGAGGGCAAAACTGTCCTGGAGCTGCTAGAGAGAAACATTAGTGGAGGGTAGGGTGAAGCCCAGCAGAGCACTTTCTGGAATGGAAGAGCGAGCTTTGACGCCGAGCCAAGGCCAAAGCCCTGCAGGAGGATGCGATGCGAGATCTCCGTGGCCGGTCGCCAACGCAGGGCTGGCAATATGTTGCTTAATGCTTTGGTGAGCTGGAAAATAAACATGCTACTGATTCCTCCTGTTTAAAAAGAAGTTTAGCAAGCTAAAATAGGACAAAAGGAGATGCAGATAACGTCCAAATTTTCAGGTTTTGTGATTCTCCCATTCTGTTTTGTAGACTTCTCAATTTATTGGTCATTTAGACTAGTCCTTAGTAGGGCAGTTGCTACTGAATCGATATAATGATAATTTTAGTTTACTTGCATGTAAAATTCATAAAAATATTGATAACTTTTCACAATATGGCCAACATAAGTCTATTAGGACAAGGCATCCTATTTCTAAAAGCAATGTTTTAAATTAACTTCAGAATTTCAGAGCTGGGCATGCATTACTTGTAATAATTTTAGCACTTCAGGTTTAGCATCAATAGCCCTGTTTATAATTTAAATGACTGTAAGGAGAATCCAGTAATAAGCACCAAAGTGTCTTGGCTAATTTTTAAAAGCTCTGTGTACATATTCATAAGGCAGGGTGAGGGAAAAGGAGAACGATGGTGAGAAGGAGGGAAAATTCATCTTTGTTTTTGCTTTCCCTATGATTGCTTCCTTCATGGTTTTTGACCAGTTCCTCTCTCTCTCTCCATCCCTCTTTCCTCTGGGTCCATCCACATAGATGGAGGATATTTTTTCTACATGTTTGACGTGCTAGAGCCAACGGTAGGATAGCAGCATTCACAAAATACTGATTTAATATTCCTATTTTGCTTTTCCTTTTTAAGAGAGTATGTTGTGGTAGAACAGGTCTGTCTATCTAGATGACTTGGATTTTCTTTGAACCACTCCCACTTTGGGATGGACTAGCCCTGATGGGTTTGCCCGGTGTTCTTCAGAAATGGTGTTGGACCTGTGCCTTCCATACTGCCTATCTGGAGGAGCTGTTCTGCATCGTGCTGTGCATTGTGCCATGACTGACCGGGGCCATTTCATTTGTTCTGGGGTAGTTTTGATCCACAAAGCCTTGGTTAGTACCCCACTTTTTAAGATTAGCGTGAACTTTTGGTATGAAGCCCCCAAATCGTGGGTGGCAGCAGCCCACATCTATTTCTCAGCTTTGGGCACGGGCTGATGTAGTCCAAGCCTCATCCTCGAGCGCGTGTGATCACGGTGAACAAGAGGCAACGAACAACTCGGCTAACGCATGCCCCGTGGCCGAAGCAATCACCGCCTGGCACGCGTGGGTTGGCCCCCACCGCAGCAGGGCCGTGGCTGAACGCGCGCAGGCAATAGCCGGGTCCTGCACGCTGCGAGCCACCAGCGCTCAGTTTTCCGAAGGCATGAATTAACCAGCAGATTTTTCCAGGGTGTAACAGGTTTTGGTTTGTTTCAGGTATGCAAGAGCTGGGAATGAATTTTGTTCTTATTCCTTTATGCCTGAAAACATGTGCGGACTGGGTGTATTTGTCTTCATATTAGAATTGCTGTTTTTTTTTCTTTTTTTTTAATCGATGACTTTAATCAGGAAAAGAGCCAGACTCCATAACCGACATTAACAGAGATTTTATCAGTTATTTTGATAAAAATCAAAATATGTGTTTGGACCTGAAGTTTTCTCTTTGGAGAGTCTGGCTGCCCCTGGGTTGAAGAGTCCTGGCGTTGCCGCTGTCGCAGTAGCTGCCGTCGGATGGGAGAAAAGCTGTGAGGTTCATTACTGCTCTGGGAGGCGAGGAGCTGCTTCCTGGGCATTTTTGAAAGCCATTAACTCCTTTTACATGTTTTAAGTTTTACTCTGTCTGCCAGTTTCAATTTAAAAGAAGTACTGGATGATCCCAATGGCTAGAATTTGGGTTCAGGTTAATAGCTAGCTTTCCCAGCTATTACTATTTCGAAATACGAAACTAGATTTTGCAGAAACAACCAGAATTGCACTTCAAGTACTTCCTAGTTCTGACTAGACAAAAACGTAATTTTTTCAATTTCATTTCCATTTCCTTTTATATCTGGAATAAATTCAAAGGTATGAGAAATAAAAAGGAACTGACAAGGATTAGATGTCAGATAAGAAACTTGAAATAGGTTTTCAGGAGCAGGCAGGCATATTCTCCATCACTTCGCTGCAGCTATGTGGGCCAGCTGCTTTTCTGCCTTTCTGAGCCATTTGTGAATGCCAGAAAGGGGTGAGAATGGTTCGAAGGATAAAAATAGAAACACCTCACAGCTTCCCAGTCCCGCTTCAAAGTTCCTTATGTTTCGTGGGTATCCCAATGTGGTTCTTTGTGATTTCTCAAATTAGCCTGGGTTGCTGACTGTAAAAGTACTATCGCTGTGTCTTGTAGGTACGCTGTATTTTTAAAAGCAGAGGTATGCTTAAATAAGTGACAAACCCATCCGTTTAACAGTGCTAAATTTTCATTGAAGTCAGTGGGCAGGGTCAGGTCCTGATATATATATTTACAAGAACAAGCAGGTTCTTACACAGTGATTAACTGCAGTGGCAAAGCTGGCAGTAGGCACGATTCTGTGGCGTTCTCCCAGACAAATCCGTGTGATGCTGATCTCTCATTACCTTGAGGGATCATTGAACTACATTTAAGTCCAGATCCTGTTTCTTACTCCCCTTCTCCATTACAGAAACAGCCTGTTCAGGTGCGTGTTCAGGAGACCTTGGCTGTTCTGTAAAAGCAAAACCTTTGCTTGAGAATAAGAAATACTGTGCTCTTAGAGGGTGTAAGAAATACTGTGCTCTTAGAGGGTGTCAAGTGATTTGCTGATATAGCCGTAAACATTTCAGCGACTTCAGGGTGTAACATGTCCCCGTGTTCGCATGCACGGGGCAGAGGCTGCGGCTGCGGAGGGGTCGGTACCCAGGGGGGGTAAATGCATTAGAAGGAGCATGAGGAAGATGTTCCTCCTGGTCACACCAACACCCTTACGGCAGAGACTTTAGACATCATTTGATTTCAGTACCTCAACGATATAACTTTTAATTGTGATCTAAGTACTGAAATACTCAAAACACTGTGTAAACACTACATTGCTTAATTTTTCTTCTGGGACTGCACAGCCTGTGGATGAGATAAAGAAGAGCTAAGCTGTGCAGCACAGCTATGCTTCTGAATGGGAATGAAGGTGTTTGTTTTATTTTAATGAAATGACTTTATAAAAAATAGAACTGTGTTAAAATTAACAGAGTGGGGTTTTAATCCTCTAACAAGTTACCAGGCTAGAAACGCAACGTGCGGGTGGCTGAGTTGGAGATGTGCAATACGCACCGCTGGAAACAGCGAATGCTGCCGCAGATCGGCTGCCTGCGGGGGCTCCCAGCGTCCCCCCGAGGAAGGGAAGTGGGGAGCTCCTCGAGGGAAAAGCTCAAGCTGATGTCTTCAACCCAGCCGACATCGCTGAGGGTGAGCAGTGCCCCTTGCCTGGCAAGCTTTAGGGAAGCTTAGGGAAAAGGACCCAGTAAGCACAACTCAGTGGGACAAGTTTGATAAATGTTTTATGAAAAGAACAAAAATAAATAGCTATGATAATAAGGACGAAGCCCTGATTTTGATTAAAAATGAGTTACCCTAAATTATTCCCATCACCTGAGAACGCCCCGCAGGCAGGAACCAGTCCTTGTCGCAGGGCTGCAAACAAAGCAGGGAAGTTTTTCTGAGTCTGCTTCACAGACAGAAAAACGGAAGGAAAGAAGGTGAATAACTTGCACAAGGTCAGGGAACGCTGGAGGGGAGCAGGACTTGGGACCCTGAACAGGCATTGCCCAGCGGAGCCCAGACGCGGGGCGATGGCTGCGGGTGCCGCGGGGCTGGGATGCAGCCTGGCGGCTCCTTCTCCATCTACCTCCTACGAAATCTTTTGGTTCTCTACCCGCCCTTACTACTGAGCCAGCAATAGTAATTAACTGTGGTATGGGAAGAAAAAGTTGATTTAATAAATGCCTGAATTTGTTACACTAAAAGTGCAGAGACTAATTTTGGTTTTGGTAGCGAGCAGGGAAGCCAATCCTAAACAACGGTACTGCAGGACACAGAATTTAGCTGCAACACATAGAGGTATTTTGAAAGCACCTTCCCCCTCTCTCCCATCAAGTGAAACTTTTTCAAAACCATTTTTATAATATCGAAAACGTTTCTTGTAAACCTGCTTACGGAGGGGAAAGTCACCAGCAGGTACAACAGTCGCATCTCGCTGCAATTGAGAGTTAAGTCAAATATTTTTGAAAGTTTTATTGACAATTCTCAAAGTATTTTTAAAAGCACAGTTTATTCAGTGTTGCTTAAACAGATCTGTAAGTCGTGTTGTTTCACTTTCTCTCAGCTTTTGTGTGCTGTTCTCTGAACTGTTTACCTTAAACTTTAGCAAATTTTACCTCCATCTAAAACAGCCTGTAAGCGAAAAATATGATTTATTTGAGTTTTCAGTCCTGTCACCCTGCTGCTTGGATTGACTGTTTGTTTAAGCCTTTCATGTCTGGGGGAAAGAAAAGAAAGGACGGAAAAAAAGCTTCAAGAGGGAAAGAAAGTATGTGTTTCTATAAGAACAGATGATTTCTATAAAAACTTCTGCTTCCCTTTGTGTTGTACAGCCGTAACTCTCACACGTAGGTTTACACAAGCTGCTCTGTGTAGAAAGAGAAATTTATGTTTCTATCGTAACAACAAAGTGTAGAGAAGAGCAGGGGTGGGGTGCGGCGGCACCCCATGGGCCATGGGGGGGGCCATGGGGGGCCACTTCCAGCCCCGCTGCAGGGAGCGACAGCAGGAGGGTCCTCAGCCCCCCGCCCCCTCTGCTCTCCTCCTGGGAGTTCGTAAAAAGGCATAAAATGCCTTCACACGTCGGAAAAGAACATTTATACGTTGCTAATGAATAACGATATTAGAAGAAGGTGATCTCATATGTTGCCTGACACAAGTATTCCCGTTTCTTTTGCTGATAATTAACGTTGGGCACGCTGAAAGGAAGGAGCGCCTGTGATTCACAGCAGCAGGCAAACTCGGAAGAACAAAAAGCTCCATTCTAACTGAAATGGAGTGTTTATTTAAAAAGGACTTGTATTCTTTCACTGACTGTGGATTTTGTTCATCTTTTGTCTCATAAATGCATTACGGAGACGGGAACTCCCCCCATGCCCCACTTCCCAGCAGGACTGCAGCTGGTGCGCGCAGTACGGTGCTACAGTCCTGAGAGATATCTTATTGAGTGTACTTATTCTCTTTATATATGATGTTTTATTTATATATTAAATACAGCTGAAAAATCAAATAATTATTGTGCCCTGGAAATACTAATTCACACTGGGCATGCAAAGGCTAAATCCTCCCCTGGGAAGAGCAGAGCCTGCCGCAGCTCCGGTGGGAGTTTTCAGTTTTCTACCTCTCCAGCTCTGGGTCTCGCTGGGAGATAAAACAAGAGAAATATCCTGCCAAAGCCATGCAGCTGAGATGTTTCTCCTTCCTGGCGTCCTGCGGAGTGGCCCCCGATGTGCCGGGCAGCACCGGGGGTGGCAGGGGTGCTGGCAGAGGTGGCTGTGGGTAAGTGCCGAGTGTATCCTGCCCCGGTCCTCGGTCCGTGAGCGTGGGAGAGGCCGTGGGCTGCTCTCCCTCGGGCTGCGCCACGCCGCGCTGCCACCTCGCGCCGAGAGCGGAACGGCTTTTGCGAAGGGCTCGGCGCAGAAGCAAGCGGCAACGGTGGCTCGTGCCTCGGTGACGGTGGCTGTGGGGCTCGGTGCCTTTCCCAGGGCTGTGGCGTGGCTCTCCTGGCCCTGCAGAAGGCGGACGTGCCCGCGCACGCTGCTCTGCTGTGCGTACCCCTGCAGGTCCCAGCCATGCAGAGCAAAGCACCGACGATTCCGGCGGGCGTGAGGGCCTGATCCAGGTTATGAGATGGTGGAGATGCTAATAAGCATCTTGAAATGCCTGCAGGGCGGCCCTGAGGGAGGCATAGGGAAATGAGCAGGCAAACTGGCCTACGGGGTTTGCTCTCCAGATGTGCCTTTGCTTAATGTTATTTGAAGGCAGAATTTGGCGCAGCTCTGGCTGCAAGCCCCCTGCCTCATGAGAGCAGGCAGGCGCTGGGCAGGGCTGGCAGGGACATTCATGATGGGGAGAAATTAAACCCAGGTTTTTTTTAACATTTAAAACCCACAATTTTGCTGTTCTGTTTGGTTTCATGCAGTGTCTAACTGGGACATGAAGGCAATATAACTTGACTTTGACAGCTGACCGTCCTAGCGCGGATTTCAGTGTTTCATTAGCAAGCGTGTTCACAACTGACTGCCTGCAAGCAATCCGTGTTTGGGGAATACGGGAGAAATATCACACTGATGCCTGAATCGCGAAGGATCTCGCAATCTGTCTGCCCCAGCGGGAGCTCCAACGAGGGATCCCGCCGGAGCTCAGCGGGGTACACCCGTCCGGCGGGCGAGCATGCCAGCTTGGTGCGAGGGGAGGAGAACCAGGTGGTTCTTCTGAGAGCTGTAACGTTCTGATGGGGACGGACCCCACCGCCCCCGAGGTAAGAGCCATCCCTGGTCTGAATACACGAGTACATTTCTCAGGAGGGAAGTCATCTCCTTTGCAAGGTCATTTCTCTACCCAGTCCCGGTAACTGCAGCACTGGGGGTTTGGAGAGTTGTGTTGTTGGGGCAAAACCTGTCTGCTTTCACCTGCAGCAACCAAAAGCAAAAAGCTGTGCAGGTCCTTCTTCGTTATCGTCTTGCTTGGCTTACTGGGTGCTGGAGGTCTGGTTTCCCCTAGTTGTGGTTTTATGCATAGCTATCTTTCTCCAATTTACCTTTGAAATAATTAGGTTATTACTATCCTTTCACAATTCTGTAATTTTCTGAAATTCATAGCAGAAGGTGGAAACCATTGGGTATCAAACAGCTTGACCCCTGCTAATGACTGAAAATCATATCCCATATTTTGGTTTGGGAAGAATCTTTTCACTATCCAAATTTTAGCACCTTTTGGAGATAAATGAGAAACTTGATGAAGAGGCACCACAAATTTAATCTCAAGAAGTCTACAAAACTCTCCTCCACCCTGGTAGGTCTGGAGGAGAGGCAGGAGCACCTGCACAACAACTACTTCTTCAAAGAAATCCCCTGGGAAGAAGAGAGATCTTCTCATATCATCACTCTGAAAACAGAATTACGTTTTGTTAGATGGCTTATGAAAGTGGATGTGAAGGTTAAAAAACAAATCCCCCCCCATCACATCTTGATTAATAGCTGAACAAAGTTCGTACGAATTGCCTACCTTCCAGAATGGAGGAGATTTGCCATTTGGGACATATCCCACCAATTATGGCCAATTCACACAATCGTTCAGCATGCGCTGCTGTAGTTACTCCATCTAAAAGCCCACCGGGTTCTCTATCACTTCACTGACAGTTCGTTTATTGACCACGCCACTCATGTACTTTTTGGTTCAGAATAGCTCCATCTTTCTATACCTTACCTTAATGACTTTTCAAAGCCTATCCATCAAGACCTGGCTCCCTCTTGGGGCTCTAAATACACCCTCAACATTTTGCAGAAACAGCGTTCTGGGTGACAGTGATGCAAGCCTTGGCAGCTAGCTGAGCAAGCCCTAATGGCAGTGCCATGGCAGGCAATATTTGCAAATATAACATCTCTTTGAACCTTTGTACAAATATATTTTGAGGTGTTTTTTTGATCAATATTTAAAGTATATGACACTACCTCTATTTTTCCTAAGTCTTGGTCCCTTAAGATGAAAAAACCCCCTCTTTAATTCCTCAGATCTTTCAGGAGCCCTGTCCTCTTCCACTGAGGGTGCAGCATTTTCAAGCTTCCTTGGGGCTGTTCATTTACTTGCAAAAGATCAAAAGGTCAGGCAATTTCAGCTTGGTGAAGCTTCAAGTGAATTACATCATGCATAAAAATTTGCTATTTTCAAGCTAACAAACTTCTTCTATGAGGATATTTTGCTCACTTGAGCAGAAAACAGGCTGTGTTAGCAGCTTTTCTGAGCAATGTTGTCTGATAGCAGATCGACGTGTGGTCCTCCAGGCATCCCTTGGACGTAGCACCAGCTTCCCGCTCCGACGCTGCCCTGCGAGGCCATCTGCAGATTTGCTCCCCGTTTATTCAGCAACTGCTTGGATCACAGATAGAGGAATGAGCACGTATACAGAGGCTGAGAGATGTGCGCAACAACTGCCTTTCTTTAAGACGTGTTGTGCCCACAAACAAGATTTTGAGTATCTGCCGAAGTCCCCCAACCTTCCAAAAAGGCAGGGCAGGCAGATTCCCCGATGGCTGCGGGTGCCAGCGCCAGGACGTGTGGGGTTTGGCTCCCTCCTCGCCCCCTCCCCATGGCCTCGCCGGGAAAGGCTCTGCCGCTGAAGTGCTCGGGGCCCGAGCACACCCTTAGGGGGCCTTAATGTGAAAAATGCATCCTGAGTATTCTCTGCTGCTGCTGTACAGAGAAAAGCAATTCCTAAGGAAAAAAAAAATTGAAAAAGCTTTCTTGCCTATAAAGATTTTGAATATGTGAATATGAATTTTGGATTCTAAGCAGCTCAGGCAGTGAAAAATTAGTTGCACCCATAACATTCAGATTGTGAGGAAGTTTATAACCTTCGTCAGGCAGGACTGTAGTGTTCCATCGTTCATTATTAAACACCAATGAACTGCTCTAGTTTTGGGCAGGCTTTGGTCCGCCGTGGCTCCGAGTCGGGGACTTTTGCTAGATGAGCAGAGGGACAGCCCAGCTCGGCACGAGGCTCGGGCAGAGACTTGTTCGACACCAGGTGAGATTCTGCCCTTAGCAAAGGAATATGACAATTTGAAAAAGCAATCCATTTTGTAGTGTGGGATTAACAGCTGAGAGTACTGGTTAATTCCAAGCCTGGCCCCCGTCGCTGACACCCCTTCCCGAGGAGAGGAGCACCCACCCACCCACGCGCCTCGCGCAGCACGGCCCGCCGGCGGCGGCTGGGAAAACAAACGTCTAACAAAGTGGGAAGCTATTTTCCGTGTGACCTCTGGATCTTTGCTCAAGGACTTAACGCCATGATTTGTACACCACCGGGAAGCACCGCGACACCGCAGTGACACGGGAGATAATAGGGGACATAGAAGAGAGAGGCATGATGAAGCAAAAGTCATCTATTAGAGTATACAAAGATTAATCAGAAATAATGCTTTGCAGCTCTTAGGAGTGTGTTCTGAATGTCGGAACTGGAATCCTTCTGCAAGGGTGGATTAATGAAAACACAGCTCTTGAAAAGCAGAAAACAAGTGAGTCTCCCGGCTCAGGGTGGCTCCATGTCACTTGTCACCCCGTTCACAGGCAACGAGAGGGAAGGAAAACACAGCGCGAGCATTAAACACCGCTGTGCATTTAAAAGGACAAGAAGTTACCAGCTGAATAAAGTAGGACTCCGCAATAACATTCTCCAGTAAGTGGTCAGTTATGCTTTGCACGGCTTAATTCTGATCAGACCTTTGGTGTAACGAGGGGTGAACCCCGCAGGCTTTTTGCCACTAGCTTTACGGCAGACAGATCTGCACCTCGGGCACGCGTTGTGCTCCGGGCTGCGCACCGGCCTCTGGACGGAGAGCAGAGAGAGGTTCCTCCCGCTGTCTGGGGTTCCTCCTGCTGTCTGGGGTTCCTCCCGCTGTCTGGGGTTCCTCCCGCTGTCTGGGGTTCCTCCTGCCGCCCCCCGGGGTGCCCCGTGCCGCGGGTGCCACGGGCCCGTCCTGCTTCTGCGCATCTGCTGTCGGGGGGAGCAGCTGAGCTCTCCCGAGGGCTGATCGGTGCTTTGTTGCTGGCTTTGTTCTAAGGGGGTTATAGCTGCTTGAACTGCCGTTTTTTCCTCTGCTATGGTGGAGTGAGGTCTGCAGGGACAGAGGGACGAGGGGCGTTCCAACAGCCTGAGACTTTCCGATAGCAGTTTTGCAATTGTGCTGGTTTGGGCTGGGGTNTTATCTCAACCCACGAGTTTTCTCACTTTCACCCTTCCGATTCTCTCCCCATCCCAGCGGGGGGGAGCGAGCGGCTGGGTGGGGCTTGGTTGCTGGTTGGGGTTAAACCACGACAGCAATGGAGGCAAATCAACCGGTGGGGCATGTGAGATATAACCAAAACCGGAGGGGCTGTGGGGTATACGATGGTTACTGGCCGGCTGAACCATGGTGCAGATGGAAGGGGCAGCGGTACCCTGCGCTGCCTTTACAGGGACCCAGGGGCGAGGGCAGAGATGCGTCGGTGATGGTGCAATACATTTTTTATTTTTATGAATCAGAGATGACTAATGCTAGACGAATCTCAAAAGATTTGGGGCTTCAGCTAACTGTCACAGAGCAGGGTTGCTCATTCATACCTGTATGACTCGCCCTGCCTGGCACAGCAATAGGACTTCAGAGAGCAGCGTGCAGGACAGGGCGACGCGCAGAAGCTCACAGCAGACCTGCAGCAGCATCAGCACGTTGGACCATTCGTCCTGCAGTCGTGTTCTCTGCAGCAGCTTTCAGCTCCCAGGCTGCAAGGTGCTGGGCAAACGTTGACCCGGTGTCTGCATGGTGTGGGCCTCCTCAGCAGCTTAAAAACACAACAAGTGAGCATAGAGGAAACCAGCAATGAGAAGGGAACCCGGCTAGGAGAAAGGGTGATGCCTTCTGGGACTCTAACAAAGACACCCATATTATCTGCTGATGTGCAAGTTCAGGTCTATTGAGTTTTCTCCATTTCTTTAACACTGTTAAGTATGGCATTGCAACAAAACTACATGCTACAGTAAGATAACACACACAATTTTCCTAGTGAATAGCAGCATTATCTCATTTGATCAAACCCAAATAGATAGCACAATCTATGTACGTATGTATGTGTTTGGGCAAGGCCTATGAATTTTAAGACCTATTGCTTCCAGAATCACATATCCAATTATTGCAAAACTGTAAATTCTTGGGAATTGGCATCTAGCCAACAGTCATGAAAAATATGTATAGAAAATATTGTGAAAATGGAAGTGCTATGCTTGTAGCATCACTCCTGATACTGGAAGAGCTACATACATCTTCTCTCTCAGGTATGCCTTTTGTTCTTTGGCTGCCTTAATTAAATGGCACCTAAGTATGGACTTTGCATCCCAATAAAGCAGGACTTTTCTGTAGCGAACACTCACTCTATAACCCGTATTCCAGAGACAGTGGTTCTTTAAACGCCTGTTCCTTCTGCCCGTGGCAAGGTGGAAGGCTTTCCTCTTTGTTGCTAATTAAGTCACCATTTTTAAGATGACCGTTACATGCATGGAAGCAAAATGAGGCAGTGCAACAAACCATGTTGAAAGTAACACTAAATTACCCGGGGATGCCCAGTGTTTAACAGAGCCGTGCGGAGGTCATTGGGACGTGTCCCCAGGAGCCGTGCTGAGGGGCACATCTTGGCTGGGGAGGATTTGGCAGCTCCGGCGGTGAGCAGAGAGCCGGGGACCGGCCCGGCATGCCGCGGGTCGCCCAGCCTCCAGGAGAGGAGTGAGAAGATATGGACACCTTAAAAAGGGCCCTCCATCAGGAGTAACACGTTTCCGAACGAGAGCTACACTGTGTGTTATTAATGGGTATGTGTCGCCAGAGAGAAAACCTCTCTTGACAGCAGCTGGGAAGAAGTAATATCCTGCAGCCCAGGAGAGCCGCGATCGGGATCTGCGCCGGTGGCCGAGGGAAACCATCAACACTCTCTCCACCATCTCTTCATTAAGGGCTGAAGAAGTTTAGGGATTAAAGCGTCTAAATGAAGATACCTGCATGGACCTCGCAAGGAGGATGGCCTCAGCGAAGCCGAGAGCGAGCTGAAACCCTCCCGGAGCAGCAGTGCTGCATCCTGACAGCCCCGAGAAGCTGGGGCTCGTGTCTGCTCCCCGAGGGGATGCTGCTGCGGGACGGCTGGATGCTCGGCGCTCGCCCTCGGGAGGAGCTGCCGGCTGCGCCGCAGAGCCCGTCCCTGCCTCGCTTGTCGCCTGCCATGAGCTCTGCCGGGCAGTAATCCACCTCCTGAGGTATCCCATGTCAGTTATCAAATAACCTGAAAATAAAGAGGTGCCAGCTCCGAGGTTCACAGAGGTGTGTAGAAGCGATGCCGATGGATTTGTACATCGAAAGGCGGCTGTGAAGGGCCGGTGTAACAGTGGGAGAGCGTTGGCAGCTCCCTTTAGCCGCTGTGCTATCCATGCGGACTGTAGCACGATGCCAGCCCGGATTGCGAGATCGGTGAGATTTAGTTGCCTTGAAAGAGGAGGTGCGGTCTCGCCGCCCGCCGTGGCGGGAGCGATGCGGCCACGCGCGCGGGCTCACGCGTCGCAGCCCGGACAAGCCCTGCAGGGACCTGTGCGGGGGGACCTACGCGAAGACGGGGGGCTGGCAGCGGGCACGGCCCGTCCCGCTGCCTGGGGCACGGCCAGAGCTCCCCGCATGGCAGAAAAAGCCTTCCCGGGATCTGCCCGTGGGATCTGGGCACGTTGCTGCTGGAGGCAGTCACTCCTGGAGGGCTGCCTACGCCTTCCGCTGCCAGCGGCACAGGGAGCGGGACACAGCAAGTCTGCCGGCTGAGTCTGGTGGTGTTTTCCAGGTGATGTTTGGGAGGTGACGCAGGCAATGACTTCGTTCTGGGAAATCCAGCTTGGTTCCCAAAAGTTTTTCTAAAAGAAGTGATTTGTGCACCAACTGCTGCTTATAAGACAACAAAAACTTTAAAATACCCATCAATTTCTAGCAAAACCCTCTTCCGATTTCTTCTTCTTCCATTTGCCTTCTCTGAACTACAACTGGACACCAAAAAAAGCCCACCCTGCAATGGTGAGGCAAGGAAAAATCTTGCAGCGCTTTTGCATGTGAAGTGCAGATGCTGATAGCAGGGCGCTGGCGCAAAGTCCGGGCTGGGAGAAGGAATAATCTTCTGGAAGCCGCCCTTGCTGGAGAAGGAATAATCTTCACCTTCCCTCCGCGCTCCTCCACCCCGAGCCGGAGGGAGGAGGGCTGGGAATGCGTGGACGGGCGCAGCCGCCCGCCGGGACCTGCCGCCGCGGCCGGAGCGGGGCTCGATGCCGGCTGCTGGCACGCACAGAGCGGGGAGGAGGAGGAGGAGGAGGGATGCTTCCTCCCACTGCTCTCTCGAGCATCATTTTTCACAAATGTCTGTTGGTCTCTTGCTGCCCTCAGCTTCTTTGCCACATTTAATTTTCCTGGTGGCTTTAGGCAGGACTCGCCGGGATTTTGCAGTTTGGCCATTTTCTAACTTTCTAACAAAAAACGAGAGTCAAGAGTTTTGTCTCTTTGTCAAGAGTTGTTTTTTTTTTTCCGTGTACCCTCAGATCTAGTTCCTAATCAAGTCACGCAAATAGCAACAAGCATAAAATTACCTTTAAACAGAAAGAATTTTTGTATTTTCTGTCATAGCACCTTTAAGGATGTGTTAAGCGAGAAACACGTCTGAGGTGAAGAAAAGCTTATTTTTTGTTCAGTACCACTGAGCTGGCGTGTCTCCTGACCCGCTCAGGTAGGACTTTCTGCAAGAACATGATCCAAGTACCACCGTGCTGCTAAGCTATGCCAGCTTCGGTAGGAAACGTGCCCCTCACCCGGGGGTGCAGCAGATACCGATCCTGGTGTGGGGGGGTCGGCTGCAGGCTGAGTGCCCTGAAAGTGCCCTGCGCTGCTGCCCGCGGGCCCAGGACTGCTGCGGTCTGCGTCCTGCTCTGCGCTGCCGGGCAGCGCGGCTCCGCCGGCATCCAACAGACCCAACCCCTATGCGGCACTGGGAAGGTAATTGCATTTTACAAAGTATTCGCATTTGGCAAAAGGCTTTGACGAGGACCTGTTATTGAATAATGATATTAGATATAAACAGAGCAGTGCTAAGGAGGAAACACACAGAAGGGCTAAGGTCTCTCGTTGTTTTGAAAAACACTGCAGTTGACCGCAAATGGGTACACCACAGTATGAAAACTCTAACAAAAGGACCGACAATTTCTACAGACGTCTTCGGCCACATAATAGATTAAAATAAAGGCTGTGATTTTGGTTTTGCTGATTTTGCTTTTATTTATAAGTAGCAAGAGTCGCTATATATGAATATATTTCTTGTGCTGCAGGTAGCAACTCTGCGAGCATCCACACGGTGCCCTCCGTGCTGATGTGCTCTTGCTCAGTGGGGAATTCAGTGCTGTGGTGGGCAATTTTGTAAGGCTGAATCTACAAGAAGAGATTTTTATGACCAGAAAACTTCCATTTCTAATTTTTAAGATTTTAAAATGCAGTATTTAATATGACAAAACCCTGCTATTTTTGCAATTTTTGTCCTGAATTTGGAAATTAATTCCAAATGAGTTTATTAAAAAATGAATTATAATCCATCTATTTTAATAGGAAAAATGAGACAGGTAGGTAGTTTCATACAATGAAAACATTTCAAACTATATGAACAGTATAAAAATGATTATTTGGGGGGGATCTTTTACAACTTAATTCCATCCGTGTTTTCTATTTTTAACCATTAATCAAAGCTTCTGGCTTGTTGGGAAATATAATAAATCTTTATCTCCCCAAAGCTTTTAAATTATTCACCGTGCTTACTGCTCTCTTTCTGACAGGAGATTATCCTTTTTAATTGGAAATTTTCTATTATTTGTGTCTGAAATGTTTGAAAGTCAAAGTGTAGCCTCAGAAGCTATTAATAGCAAATGTAACGAAGGTGGGAGATGTACGGAGGCTTTTCGTTGCACGTACGTTAACCGAGTCAGCTCGGAACACAGCGCCGTCCAGCACAAGTCCTGCTTCTATTCTGCAGTCTCTTTGCTCCTGCAGTCCCACCCTCCTGTCCTTGTGCAGCCCCGTAACAGGAACTTGTCCAAACTTTGGGCTTGGTTCCTCCATCAGAGACTTTCCACCCTGTCAGCGCCGCCTTTGGCGGTCATTAAGGTACGTGACGTGTGTAAGCGGGCGCAGGGAGACGCGCCGTGGTGGCTCTGTGCCCAGCCCAGGGGACGGACGTCCTCAGCTGGGACATCAGCCTCAGGGTCAGCGCCCAACTTTGCCAGTGGTAATTTTCTAACTCCTCCCTAGGTTATTATTGATAAAAATGTTTAAAATCATTCTCAGAGGCCATTGATTTTAAGTCATTGGGCCCCAGGCTTTCACGTCTGACTTTTTCTGGACATTATTTCTTATCTGAAAAGTCTTGCTCAAAAACTGCTCAAAGATTTGGGTTTCTTCTTTTTTTTTTTTTTTTTTTTTTTTTTCCTTCCCACTTTGAAGTTAATCATTTGTGCGTTTCAGCCTGTTGGATGCTCAAAGAAGCACAAGAAAGAAGAAAAAAAAAAAATCCTTCAGCTGCATCAAATACAACTTTCATTTGCTGAGCTGGAAATGGGCAGGTTGAGCTCCTGGTGCCCCGCAGCTCCCCGGGCACCAACGCGGGGCTGGGGCTCCCGCGCCGGGCTGTGCTGCTGGCCCCCCGCCTCCTCGGCGGCTGACGGGTTTCTTGCTCGGCAAGGAAAAGCTCAGGTCTGGGTCCCAAGCTGCCGGCTGGGATCTGAGAGACGCGGTGCGCGATAACCAGCGCAGCGGGAGGGTGTACTTGCTTTTTTGGCTGGGAGCAGACGTGGCGATGTGTGCAACTTCATCTAGGCAATGCCTCCTGGTGCTAATTTATTTCCCGAAAATATCTCTCTCCCCCAGGGCTAAGCGCTGGCAGGCAGGCTCCGCAGGGCTCTGCGGGCTGCGGTCCCCTGCCACCGCGGGCTCTGCCCCTGCGCCTCTTCGTCACCCGGCACGGAGCCCGCGCTTAGCGCAGGTGCTGAACCAACAAGCAAACAAATGAAAGCCAGGTCTGTTCACCGAGGAGCACATCGACTGGTACTGCGTTCTGTAAACTTACACTTTTCTAATAACCACCTTCTCCTGGAGGGCTGGACTTGAGTAATGCATTTGTAGAGTATTTCAGAAGAACAATCAGTTTAGGGGATTATATGATGTCTCATCACCAATAGCTACATCAATCAGAGATGTGAGACTACTGCTTAGGCACCCCCTCACTTTCTCTAAACGATGTAAATTAGATATATCTAACACCCTCTATTGTGAAAAACTTGTGGAAGATGCAGGTGCTGCACCTGAACAGGAGAACTGCAATACATGAGTGATCATAAAACCATCGGGGGGTGGGAAGACAGGAGGCCTTAAAGCTGGCCTCGAGCCACATTTAGTTAGATCATTTTTATAGCCTGGAAATTAGGAAGGAAGCTGTGCTTCATGTTAGCAGATTTTGCTAATGTTACATTGTAACTTTATCTTTTAATTCTTCTAATCATCGCTTTTTGCTTACAGCTTTTAAGCACATGTGCATTAATTTCAGGCTATTATCTTAAAAGTAGTAAAATACAATCTCTGTGACAAGGATTCTAAAATACTTTGTTCTGAACTTAAAAAAATTATCAGTTTCGTACACACCACCAACTTCAGTTGAGTAATTCTCCTAAAAATAAGTCATACCTGAAAGGGAAATGAAATTTTTAGGTGAGTCAGTCTACATATTTCAGAAACACCAGGATTGCTTGTGACTGTGTCACATTCCCGCTGAGGTGAGGAAGATACATTCTTGGTTTTAAGGAGAATTTACTGCCCTTTTTGGCTCTACTGCGTTGGTGCTGGGGGGAGGAGGGCTGAGTCGCACAGGTAACCCTGTGGTTCAGTGCAGGTTGCATCAAAGGAAAGGGGCATCTTCTGCTTGTCAACACGTGGGGGTTTCCTCCGACTGTGCCTTTGGTTAAACAATTTGTTGAATTATTTTGTGGCATGGGCTGGGTTGTTCCAGGCTTCCAATTAATAGCTGCATTATTGGTCTTACAATGAAGTTTTGCTGCAAAGACTCTTCTGTTTTAGGATATGCTCTGAAACGTATTCCTAAAAATATGCCACAGGGATTTGTTTCTTCAAATATCCAGAAGGAAACTCACTGAGTAAAGTAGATATACAAAGCACAGAACTTCATTAAAGTTAGAGCAGGTTTTTATGCAAACAAATACTTCTGGTTAAATTTTTAAACATTGCCCCAGTTCTGATAAAGGCAATAACTTTTATTTAGAAGTTTACCTAAATATAACACATATCTCAAATCTCTGTATGCAGAGTGCTGGAACCACACGTAGGAGAAGGCACAAGAATAACAGGATTTTTTTTTCTTTCCTAACAAGCAAGTCACTTAACACAATTGTGAAGTTAGACCCCTCTGTGCTTAAATCCAGTTAATCATAGAAGTGTTAGGTGCATAAATACCTTGACAGATCCTGACTATATTCCTACTAAATTAAGTTTTGAGCAATCCCATAGAAAGACTATAAGAACATAGAAGAAAATGTTGGTTTTACCCCGGAAAACATGAGGAATTAAAAAAAATTCAGTTGCTGATTCAGTCCATATGGGTTATTCATCCTGGGAGAGAAAAATATTGGAGAATTAATTTCTAGGAGTGGAGGGTTTAACCTCATTTAAGGTATGCTCAATCAAAACCATACCAGAGTGTATGAAATACGATTTATTTTTTTAACTTTATCCACTTTTGTGTCTATTTCTCTCTCGGCTTTAAAAATTTGGGATCTTTCGGAGGAGGTTTTGCAGTGGTGCCTTTGCTAGCAGAGTTCCCCCCACCCCAGCAGAGTACCCTACGGGAGGCTTGAGGTTTTTTCTGGGAACCGCGCTCCCGGGGAGCTGGGTTAGCCCCGGCTGCTGCCGCTGGCGATCCCACGCCCGGGTCACCAACAGCCGTTGGTGGGAGAATCCACCAGCCTGCTCCTCGTGCCATCGGTGCTGCGGGGGTGATCGGTTTTTAGGGGTAATAAGATTTCAGCTGCAATATTAATTACACTTCACATTCCTGCCCTCTTCTTTCTAATCAGTGAAAGTTCCTTTTTAATTCTCTGAAATTAAGCTCCTCTTTTAAATGAGGAATTCCTCCTCAAAGTCTCTGAAGCTGAGACACACGTCGCACGTCGGCAGAGCTGCTCGTAGGCGTCGGGGCAGCTCGTGGGAGCTGCGCAGCGGGGACAAGCCCTGGGGGGCTCAGCGCAGCCCCGTCCCCGCCGGCCTTGAGCCAGCGTCAGGAGCTAGAAAACAAGCACGTTTCAATAGGGATTGGCTTTGCGACGGTACCTCGACTGGCGGCTTCTCCAAGCTTTGATTTGTTGCTCATACAGGACCCGAAAAGCTCACGTAGTTATCCACACGTCTGAACCTCTTGAGCTGAAAATTTCATGAGAACGATCTGCCTCATGATTTTCTGCTATTTCGTGCTTTCTCCCTTGATGGCAAATTGCCGTGAGAACAGCCTCTCTTGCTGGTTTCAAGAACTTGCCTTATTTTTGTTGCTGCTCCGTATTGCGTTTGACAGGGCCAAGTAATGGGCACTGTGGAGAAAAGAGACCTAAAATATTTTTGAATCCTAAACGACTTGTTTCGAGCCGATGGTGCCAGGCCGTGCGATTGCTCTGTTTTCCCGCGTGCGCTGCCTTTCACGCTGCCCGTGCACGGCGGCAGGGCCCCGGGGCCACCCAGCCGCGGCGTGGGTCCGGCTCTGCCCTCCTCCTCCTCCTCCGCTCCCTCCGGTGCTCACGCCTTTCGAGGCATTGCTACGTACGTTTTCTAATTCTGATATAAGAGAAGCAATGCCCGGCTTGTGTCAGCAACGACGCACTTCACCGCGGTTCTGGCTATGATTGCTGAAGAAAGATGCTCAAGGCGTACCCCTCAAGTGCACTCAGCCACTCGGCCGTGCCCGAGAGGAGCTCTGGTAAAAGAGAGCACAGCTAGTATATTTATTACCAAAGCACCAAACACACCGTGGACTGACCATCTCCTAATAAGCAGAAAAGTTTCATTGAAAAGCATTTGGTTTTCACCTCCTGGCCAAATAACCCCAGATTTTACCAGCTGCCTAGTGAGGGTGTGAACCAGACTGGCCTGAGTGATGGTGATGCACTGGTTGCTCGAGGATGTTTCTTGTTTAACGATGTACAGATAGATTTAATTCCACCTGAAAGACTGCTCCTGTCTGCCTGAGCGCTCAAACCCTCTAGAGTATCAGACAAGTCTGATATGTGACAAGTAGTATTTAAGTGAAGTATGATCTTATGATTTATTTAGGTCACAGTGCAGTTTAATTATTAATGGCATTACGCCGATTTGAAGACGAGCTCTGAAGGACTCATTCACTTTGTTTTAGGTGTTTGAAATTCATAACAGTCCCCAAGGCCCTGCATTTATAATGAGTTATTCCTGCTGGTGTACTAATAACAACATCAAATGGTAAAGGGGAGGGCGGGGAAATAAAGCGAACCAGAAAAGATTATATTCTGATCCTTCTTGCAGACATGTATCTCTGATGTTACGCTACGTTAGCAGGTATCGTTGTGAGCTGTTCCTCTGGGTGCTGAGCGGGTGCTGGAGACTTTATCGGAGAGATGTGCTGTGGCATTGGGTCGCATCTGGGGTGATAAAGGAGCCTTCTTATCGCTGGTGACAACGCTGAGCTTCAACAACAGCGAAGACAAGGGGCTGCATATGCGGGACGGCGTGGTGTTGGGCTGGCGTGCCCTTGCTAAACAGCGTGTTCCTCAACAGCGAAAGGAGAGAAATGACCCGGTATGTTTTGCCAACAACTTCCACCCAAGATGAAGCTGAAGTCTCTGCTCGTCGTGGCTTTTCAGAAAAAATTTCAACGAGCTCACCCTGAGAAGGTTTAAGACAGAGGTACCTGGACTTGACAGTGGGTTAATGAGTGGGATGGACTAAGGTGGCATTCAATGGGCCATTAGGCAAAACGCTTGCCAGCATCTTTAAACTCTCATGCCTTAAGTGACCATATCTAAACTACTAGTTTTGAGTCTCAGAAACAATTTCTGGAAGAATGCACTGGAGGAGTTTCCCTGAATAGGGGATTTTTTCAAAGAACTGTTGCTCTTTGACAACAGTTCAAAGGGACAGTAATGCTTTAAAAACCACAATACTTTGAAATGCTTTGTAAAGCCCCGAAAGTTTGATGTTTTGTACCCAGCCCGTTACCAGCCGCTGTTCTCACAGGGTGAGTCAAAGCCACGTCTCACCTTCCCCCTTCTCCTCAAGCTGCTGAAATTGTCCCTTTGCCTGTTCTTCTTCGTCCCTGGCAAACCTGGCAGGACTGCAGTGACAGATGATTATAATTTCGCTGTAAATCAGCTCTGAGACCAGTGGAGTGGCTTGAACAGTCTTTGGTGCAATGCTGCTAAAGAGCTGCCGGTGGGAATTCGGAGCCAGGAACGTGATCTGCTCAGCCCCAGGAGTTATCGGAGCAGCGGGAGGTGACAGGGCATTAATCTGAAGGTACTTTTATTGCTGTATAGCTCTTAACTTCTCTTCAGGGGAGAGCGGGGAAAGGTTGCTCACTGGATAACCGTAATTCTCCCATAGGACCGAGTTCAGGGCTCGAAAGCTGCAAGCCCAGGTCGGTGAGAAGCAGCTTTCCTTTCTCCTCCTGCAACAGGAGACAGGGAGAGTCTG
Source organism: Oceanodroma tethys (assembly GCA_013397025.1). NCBI lineage: Eukaryota > Metazoa > Chordata > Aves > Procellariiformes > Oceanodroma > Oceanodroma tethys. Next base: position 599,753 of record VWZR01005377.1, on the reverse strand, counting down.
ATGGCTCTCAGGTAGGGATTGCAATGCATTTAAACAGTGCTCAGTGCTACACGCCACCCGTGAGCAAGCAGAGAATGAAATCCTCGTAAGGATGAGAGGGCTGGTAACGGGAGTAGTAAGACCAGAGTGAAAAATTTCAGGTCTCAAATCCAATGTGGGCAATGAAAGCTTGGAATACTGCTGGGAAATACAACGATGCCAGACCTGTGTTTGTGTCCTGGGTTGTGCCTGTGGTGAAGGGACAGCTTCTGTGGAGCAAGAGTGAGGGTCTGGAGACATTCGTGGTCACATTAGTGCGGGACTCAGTATGTGCTGGGGCAGTATTTTTCTCCATCAGCATCAGCTGCCTCAGCTCCATGTTCTTCGTGCAACAGGAGAAACCAAAGCCTCAGGAAGTGCATATTTTGTAAAGAAGCCACATACCTTATCAGTGCTGCAATTCAGAAAATGAAACTCTTAGTCCAGCATCTCTAATTCAGTATTACAAAACAACATTAAAACAACACTTTTTAAAAAAAAAGCAAACAATTTTTACAACCTAAACTCTACAACACATGCTAAGAACAGGCATATGGGTGATTTGGTTGGGGTTATAGTTTATTTTTGGTTTGTGTTGGTAGCAAAGCCATTGAAGTTTTCAATGTCATTTGGTGTACTTTAAATATAATCAATCAATACCTTAATAGCAAATGCACCATGATGCATGCTGAGGTAATTATCTGTTTAAATTCTCCAGCTGTCTGGTACAGATGTCGCTCTCGGAGCCTGGGTGGAAGGCATCTGTTAAGTGTGGGCCTGAGGTGGGACAGCCGCAGAGCGAATGGAAGCTGCTCAGCCAGGGCTTCCCCGGGTGCTGCGGGGCCCTGCGGTGCGTGTCGCGGGGGCTGCACGCCGGCAGAGCGGGGCTCCGGGAAACACTGCTCATCTGACGGAGTTTTGTAAAAGCCCGCACACCAGGCACTGTGGACGGAGCAAGGGTCCAGGAGAGTCTTCTTCCTAAAACAAAAAAGCGGTAACATGATTTAGCTCTTTAAGAGATTAAGAAAGGTCCGGTATTGGTGTGGAGAGCGGCACACCAGGGATTAAATGCAGTGCCAGGGCAGCCTGGGACTCGGCACTCGCTTTATCTTAAACTTATTCCTACTTACTGATGTAAAGTATATTTCTATTTGCGTATTTTATTACACCTTGGTAAACGTGAAAACCTTCTTTTGGATTTTGCTCCTATTAAGTTTCTAATCTAACCCCTCGCTTTCCTCACCCTCCAGTGTATTTCAGCTGGTTTGGTCTGGGTCGGTTCCCTGGGAAATCCCGACCCCACGGCTGAACGCCCAAGCAGGCAGGGACCCCCCGGCTCCTCGGGGCTCGGACCGGCGCAGGCTCCGGCTCCGTGCCTCCTTCCCTCTGAACCCCGGGGCCTCGCGCTCAGCACCCCAAGACTGACTTCTCAAAATCTGGAAAGCATATGCATAAATCTACTTTCAAAATTATTTTTATGGGTATTGTCTCAAGTGTATTTGCTTATTTACCATGTTGTAACACTACAAAATATATCCATGTGCAGATTTAAGAAATGCCCATTCTGGAAATATACTTGATGATTTGAAAACTGTTTTTGAAATGGTGTTGTGAGAAAGGTCTTCCAGTGACAGAAGACTCCTCTCTTCTCGCTGTTTTCCTTTTCACCGCAGATCTGAGAAGCGGGGAGCGTGGGAAGCGACGGCAGGCTGTAAAACACTGATCCCTCGGGCTGTGCCCGCTTCCTTCAGCTCCCCGTGCGAAGCCTAAGCAGGCGGGCGATTGCTTTCACCCCTGCACCTGCCAGGTCTGGACAAATTCAGGTGCAAGGGGTGCGCAGACGTCTGCCGCGGCAGAGGTGCCGCGGGTCAGCCCGCCGAGCCGCTCGGCAGCGGGACGTGATGGTCTGTGTCAGCCCGACTGGGGCTTTCGGGGGGCTGTGCGGGGCCAGCGGGGCCAGGAGCTCCCGAGCCGCTCGCGGCCGCCGCGGGAAGAGTTGTTTGACAGAGTGATAACATTTCCTTGGTTTCTTGATGTGCCTCATAAAGGCTGAGCTCAATGATTTTATATCCACCCACTTCTGGCTGCACTGATCGATATCAGTAATATCTGTACATAGGGAGATTTTAACATTTCCTACAGAAACGTGAGGATGTGTTACACGCTCAACTGCAAATCAGCAGCATAATTTTGCTCAGGGATTAGTTTTAGGGTTGAGCTACATAGTATTTTCAGAAGCACAGCTCTCCAGAGCATTGCTTTTAGCTTGATATTGATTATTATTATTACTACTATTATAGAATCATAGAATCATTAAGGTTGGAAAAGACCTTTAAGATCATCGAGTCCAACCGTCAGCCCAGTACCCATGCCCACTAAACCATGTCCCGAAGCGCCACGTCTACACGTTTTTTGAACACCTCCAGTGTTGGTGACTCCACCACTTCCCTGGGCAGCCTGTTCCAATGCTTGACAACCCTTTCGGTGAAGAAATTTTTCCTAATATCCAATCTAAACCTCCCTTGGCGCAACTTGAGGCTGTTTCCTCTCGTCCTATCGCTTGTTACTTGGGAGAAGAGACCGACCCCCACCTCTCTACAGCCTTTGGAAACCCCAGATCCTCGAGTCAAACTCCTTACAGTGTCAAACCAACCCAGCTGTGACGCAGCGGGACACGGCGCGGGTGCCTTGGAGCACTTCTCCAAGGAGAGAGGGCTTTCCGCGCCAGCCTGGGAGTGCCAAGGGGGCAGATTTTCCCTGCGGCTCCGGGCACGCACCCTCACGCCCGCGCACACAGACACGGGGTTTTGCCCAGGGACACGCGTGCTGTGCAGTAACGCCGGAACCCTTCGTCCCGCAGGGCTCCCCGTCCAAGTGACAGGGGTTTGGGCTGGGGAAACCCCGAGCGCAACCCGGCCACTTCGACGCACAGAACAAACCGCACCGGGGTGCGAGCCCGGGGACGCTTCAGAAACGACTCCAAAAACTAAATTCTCTGCCAGATAAATAATTGTGCTAAGGTGAATGGTTAAATTTGAAAATGGGTTAGAAATGTTTAAACAGAAAAACATCCTCTACTTTTGTTCAAAATATGAAATTTGCTTTTCCTTGCTCTGAATTATATAAAGGAAATACTCAATTCTGCACAGTGATAAACTCACGAAATGACGCTTTGTAAATCTTTAGGTCTGTAAAAGCCATTAAACTGAAGGAGAACTTACTTTCTAGACTATTGCCAGCCCAGGTAATCTGACAAAAAGCTGCTGTGAAACATACGGCTTTACAAGTTATCAAACATGTTTTCTGGGTGGTCTTACAGAATTTTTGTGCTTGTTTTAGGACTGACATTTAAAGTTGGTCTAATAGTAAGATATCTGGATTTCCACTACAATATTAAAACCTTACTACAGCAATTCTGAAAATACTTTTCCATTATTTTATTCTGTCATATATGTGTGGAATAACTCAGGGTGTCTTTAGGAGATTTTTGGCACCAATTTTAGGGGAACATCATTTACTGCTGCTGTAGCCAATTCACAATCATGGCAAGGAAAACTCATCACCATAGTGTCGCATATACATAGTTTGTGGAAATAAAGATTAGTCTTGTAGGAAGCCTATGTGTTACAATTTTAATAGTATATGTAAGTTGAATAATATTAGTAAAAGTTTGTTCAGGTGTTGGTAAATCGCAGAACAGAAATGCTGTCATACAGAGTGGATTTGCAGCTGCTTATAAAAACTACAGATACCTCAGGAAGGCACATAACTCAGTTTCAGCAAAAGGAAAACACTATCAAATAATGCTTCTATGCTAATTGCACATGGGAGTGAGGCTGACTAACGTGGATCGTACAAAATGAATAAGGAAAATGTGAGCACTGGCTGAGTGTCTGTTCCAGCCTCCTTATGTCAAAACGCTTAAAGTTCATCAACCTTTTCTTGAATACAAATTACAATGATTATAACATATATCCGCAAAATGCATGTCATCTGTCTGCAGACCATCCAAGCCAATACCATTAAAATTCAGATGAATGTAAATTAAAATTGCCTTTATAATATGATGTAAATAAAAATACAGCTTGTGTTAAGTGGCAGCCTCTACTTGTTTTTAATGGATTTTACAATTACTGAGATGGATGAGCTTATAACAGAAGGGTTTGTCTAAAGGCCCATGAAATAAACACTGCAGATAGATAGATAGATAGATACTGAATGATTTAGCTTGCTGTTTTCTTATTGCATCAGCCAACACACCCATTCCCTGCCACAACTCTTGGTTTTTCATTCCTTCAAGTACCAGAATGACAGGGAGGCAAGGAACTCCTTCGTGCTGAATCGGGCTCAGCTTCCCTGGGCTCAGCAAAGATGGTTTATGCCTTGTTGGTCCGTGCTATTCAGAAGCAGAAGTTGTCATTGCCATGCAGCCGTGTTCCGTGCAAAACAAGGTATTTTAAGTTGGAGCCCACCATGATTGTGTGACCATTTCATAACCATTAGCCTATTTGTCCTTAGACTTTCTCTTTAAATAAAGGGTGCAGGAATTCCCCACTATGCTATTCATAGAGGAAGGTTATTGATAGCGTCACGTCTAGCTTAAAAATTAAAGTGTGTGATCTCATACGATAGTTGCTTGCCTGTATGACAGAATGCTGTGACAGGTGTATAAAACAGAAACTACAGCAGTACATTACGACCATGTTTTTTAATACGTTGCCAAGTTTTAGTAGAACAAGGAATCAAGGCCAGGCTACTGCCCTTACCCAAAGGAAAATCACAGCCCTGCTGCCTAACGACAGAATGAAGATTTCCACTAAATGATTTATTTTCCTATGTTGCAAGCAACCCAAAAGATGTGTGTGTAAATACAATCCCTCAGTTCTCTTCTGCGACATTCCCCTTCATGCAGCCACAGCTCTTTTTTGGCTTGCCCCATACCCTTCGGATCAGCAGGCGTCTTGCACCCATGGGCAACCTCCAGCTCCCCATCACACCAGGGTCGGACTGGTTATACCCCACTTAACACCGAAAACTCACTTAGAGAGAACAAAACTCTCAGTTAGAGAGAGCAAAACTCTCAGTTAGAGGGAGCTTCGTAAAACTAAAATATTGTAGAGTTTGAGGATCTCATCAATATAATTTGTAAGGCTGGGGAATACATTTAAAAGATGAATTAGTTAATATTAACACACACACCCCACCCCGTAAACAGGGAGAGTGGATAATGTATAGCACAAGCAGAAGACGCCGTCTTCACCTCCAGCCAGAATTGCCGGTATTTATTTATTGCCAATATTATCAGCAATGTCCTGAGACTGTGTGTGAGGCTGTTGCTTGCAAACCACCTAAATGTTTTTAGATGAAATATAAGATGGATAAAAAGGATCTTTATTTTGTCAGTTTGATGAATAATTACAGCATGGTAGCTACTAAAAAGCTGTGCTTGTAACAGGTTTCATCATCAGAGTTATGGTTGAAAGAGAAATGTTTTATTTTTACTATATTAACAAAAGATATAATTGCAATCAGAGAATTGACTGGATAGCTCCAGTCCTTTATAGGTGGATTAATATGTGTTTAATTCAAATATATGGCATTGATTTTGGTAGTGCTGAATATAATGGTGTCTCCAGCAAGATGGGTCTCTCTTAAATCCTCAGACTCCAAATATTTTCCTGACTCTACGCCTTTTACAGTAAGTATGTTTTTTGCAATTAATGAAAATATATGAACTTTCTTCAGTGCGAGGTTTGCTAATTAGAAATCAGCATCTGTGACGAGACTGTTACACACCGAGAAAGGTTCCCTTCGGGACCACTTCTTCAGTCTTGTGCCCGTGTTTTTATGTACCTCGAGTTTCTCTGTATGCTTGGACACTGCCAGAGTAATGATGTGGGGAACGTGCAGACTCCTAATTTGCATGCCCAGAGATCAGGGTTGCAAATGTAGTCTCAGAAATTCGAGTGTGCTTGCCCATAGATCAGTTGGGTAAACAAGGGCCCTGCCTTGTTTCCCTTCGGGGAATGAAAACAGAAACCGTTTATCCTGGCACTGTGAGTTATCCCTGCAGTGCAGGAGTGCACACTGGCACATGGAGAATGAAAAAAATCCAAATCAAACTTTTGTTGTGATGTCAGGAATAAAGCAAACTGTGTTTCATGGAAATTTAAAAGCTCCTTACCGTCTTCTTTCTCTTATGACGCTGGTAATACTTCAATGGTTTGGTAGTACATTAATCACTGCAATAATCTGGCAAATACCAAAAATAAGATTTCAAAATGACAGTGGTGGTATTTTGGGTAGGAACCAAGTTTGCTGTCTATCTGAGGACCTCACTGTGCTGCTCAGTGCCGAGGAACCCACAAATAACTGGACCTTCATGAATGTCCTGGAGGCAGTGAAGTTTGGGGCATCAGAGTAAACCACCTCCAAAAGGTTTGTAGTAGAAGACCCGGGGATGGACCAGGGTACCTCGGTTTGTTTTCCTGAACCACTGACGCTTTGACAGAACAATGTTTGCTCTTTGCTGAGCTTTGCTCTCAGGGTACAAAATCTGCCATAATCAGACTAGAAAGAATATGGGTAAAATAACGTAGCCGAAGCCTTCAGAGTGAGGTGAATTTAATGTGCCTAATGACAGTGAAACACTAAAATACTTTGCTAAGTGCGTCCTCACTTTTTGAAGAACATTTAGTTTGGAATTCAGCCCAGAAAATACATCTGCCCCTGCAATTTACACCTCATTGGGTAAGGCTAAAGAGGGAGGAAATGAAGATGATTAATTAAGGAAAAGTAAATTAGTCTCACTTTGTATGTAGCAACTGTGGGTGATTTGCCTTATACAGAAAACCTGTTTGGGGGCTGGCTTGTTAGGCCTTTGATTCTGAGCTAAGGACGTCTGAGTGTGTGTCTGTAATGAACTGCCAGGTACCAGCTCAGGTGAGTTGATCAAGATTTTGCTAAGGAAAGAAAATCTGCAATATATCTCAGAAGTGCTCTTTCCCCGTTGTTGCATTTCTGTCTTCCCATGAGGTTTTGTTCTCACTTCATTCTATGCTAAGCATGATGCTAGTATTGCTATTTTTGCGACGTATGATTCTAAAGGAAAGTTAATCGCTCCTGAGGGCAGATAAAACTTTCCTGAAAGTATGCTCATTTGGGAAAAAAATTCTTCTAGTGATGTAAAGGCTCCAGGTGTGATTCTTTCCTGATGCTGGTATAAATCAGGAGCAAATCAAGGCAAGCCTGGTCCACTCTTGGGAGCTACTGAGGATGATGTTCCCTGAGTGCTGCTAGCTGGGAAATGTACTGGTTTCACCACAAAGATGAATTTAAGAACCTAAACCACCGTAAGCCAGACAGGCTGGCTGCTCCACAAAAGGATGGGGAGGAGTTGTAAAACCGTTTTCTTTCCTGTCCTGTGCAGATCTCTATGCCCTTGAGGGTGCACGTTCCTCACAACCCCCAAAAAAGGGACCGAGGGGTCAGTCGGGAGCAGGGGCTTTGCGCCAGCCTGGTGGCTCCCACCTCCCCGGGAGGTGTGGGGCAAGGTGCACCCACAGCCTTGTCTGAGAACAGCCAGGCAGCTGTGTAATACTAAAAATACACACATTGGAATATAAAAAAAAATGAAGCAGAATAATTGCAGACGCAGGAAAAGTTAGATGAAAGTAGGAACAGCACCAGTTTCTTTATTATATGTAGCAGCTGCAGAATAATGCTCTCGTCGAGTGGGAAATGACAGCTTTGGTTGGGTTTTTTAATGCTAGCATTGTGATTTTGCTGCTGTTTGCTAGAAGAAATGATTGAAAATTTCTTCTCTCCAGTCTGTGAAGTCTATTACCCTGAATGTAGCCTGTGGGCTCTGACTTCAGGAAAAAAGCTGGTGTACACCCATGCCTGGGTCACCATGGGGTTCCCAACCCCGCCGGGGTGTCCATGGGGCACCCATCTCCTGTCCCTCTGCTCCCACACTATGCAACCAAGCGCCTCTCCTTGGGCACCCCGCAGGGTCCCTGCTGCTGGGAACTCATCCTGTGGAGCCATATTTTCCAGGTCCTAGAGAATTTAGGGAATGCAGGGACCTGTGGGGAACAACCTCCTGTTGTCTGGCCAGAACAAGCTTTGATAGAAAAGGGACACAAGCCATGAAGACGCGATATAAAGTAAACACTGCTCCAAGAAGACCTCCCAAGAGGTCTTGAGTGCTACCAAGGTCATAAAGACTCTGCGGTACCTGTAGCATACATTAACTTAGATACCAAGAGCTCTGAGGCACATCTGAAGGGTTGTGTGTAGGTTCTAATGCGGTTTGCTTACCTGAGCAGATTCCTGTGTAACTTCTGATTTCCTTTGACTATCCTGATGCACTGGTCATGATGCTTTATAGGTGAAAGATATATTATTCTTAAGAAAGGACTCACAGTCTTCATTTATTCTTTTGGTTTTTAATGTGGTTTGATTCTGTTCGTGGAAATGATTGGTTATTCTCTGCTCCTCATTACAGCGAAAGAGCTTTTTTGAGAATGCATACCAGGCACTCCTTTGTGGAACAGCAAAGGTTTGGATTCATTTTGATTCATCATAATTAGAAAAAAAAAAGATGAAGATTAAAAGACATATGACTGTCTCCTTTGGACTTTGCTCTCTCTTCAGCAGTAGTAGCATCTCTACTGGCTCCAGTGGTAGGAGAAAAAAATTCTGTGAGATAATGAGACTGACAACTTATATCTAAATATTGTGACTTTTGCTTGGCGCAGAGTAGAGAGTACCTTATGCAAGTGTTGGCAGTTTTCATTGCCTGAAATTCAAATAGCTGAATGTCATAGGAGATGGCCTTCTGGGTGGCTTTCAGGGTCACCCTTAGGCGAGAGAGGGAAGAATGGGTGATGTGCAATAGGTGTCCTGAGATGAGGAGGATGAGCAAACTTCAAGCTGATCAAGCTTTCTGAAATTAGTTTTGTTCTAGCTAGACTGAAACTTGTTAAAAAATCAGTCAATTAAGATAATAGGCAGCACATTCTCATTCTGGAAAAAGAGTACATAAATGAGCAGCACAAAAAAGGGTAGTATTTTCTTTTGCAAAACCACAGGTACTTAGATTAAACGGATCAATAAGCCATCTGTATCACGGTTAAGAACAGTCATAAATTACTCAAAAATTCTGTTTTTTAACCAGTCTTTGGGCATATGGGCAAAGACAGAGCTGCTAAGTGCTGCCGCTGGAAGCCATCCTTGCATATTGCAGATTTAATGATTCTATCTGCTGTCACTGGCAAATGAGGGATGGGATGAAAAAAATGGGCCAACAGTGATAAAGCCTTAAGGTAATGCAGAATAAATGAAGTAACTACTTTAAATTGTATGCCGCGCAACGTATTTAAAATCCCAGCATCGATTCTGAGTCTGGGTGTGTGCAAACCCCAGCGCCCGAGACTCGTTAAACACCATAACGGGAGAAAAACATAAATTTTCAAATTTTCTAACCAACTGTTGCTTACACAGCTGTTGGAAATCTAGGAATTCTAAGCGCTTTTTTTCTTCTGATTGCAAGTTTATTGCTGTGACCCAGCCTTCGGAGCGCTGCCTTTGGGGGGGCGCGGGTTTGCGGGGGCAGCGGGGCAGGCAGGGCAGCTGCCCGCAGCCCCCCGACCAGCAGTCGCACGCTTGCCCTCGGTAAGCCCTTTTCCAAGGGAAAGTTGGCCGAGTGCCGGCCGTTCTATTCACGCTTTAAAAACGAGCTAATGATGATTTAAAGCATTAAACTTGGCCCTTTGTCCCGCTGCCAATTTTTGCGGTTTTATAAGCACATGCTGACAGTTAAAAGTGTTTTCCCCCTTTTGCTTGTATTACCCGCTCTGGGGAAATGAAGTGAACGAGTACAGAGAGGAAACATGATGCTGCAAAAAATGGCATTGAAAGCATACAGTGGAAACAGAGATCTTTTTTTCTCCTCTGCTCTCCAGTTCTCGTCACGGTCGTGAGAGCTGGTGTTTGCAAAACGAATAGAAGAGCTTGTTCAGATGTGTGTCTTCAGCAGCAAATGGAATCATAGAATCGTTTAGGTTGGAAAAGACCTTTAAGAGCATCAAGTCCAACCGTTAACCCAGCACCTGGCACTTGCCAAGTGGTCCGGAGCAGACCACTTACCGACTTACCAGTCACAGAGGTCTGTACCACAGGCTTGGCGCTTCAGCTCCTGATTCGGGCTCTCTGGGGAGCTGACAGAGAGCAGCAGCTCTGCTGGGGGTGACGGATCCCACCCCCAGACAGACGCCGGGAGGTCCCCTTGCACTGCCCGGCGAGCGCGCGGGGCAACGGCCGGCCGGCGCGGATGGGAGCACGGATGCTACAGGCGGACAAGGCAAGGTGAATCCCACTGCTGCAAATGGTTATGGTTCCTCCTGGGCTGGAAGCTAGTCCTTCTCCATGGTGTTGCTGAGTGGCAGCCTTCTGGTGGGTCTCTTTTGTTCCCCAAATACCAAGCGAGTGGCCCGGCACATCTCAGCCCTCAGTTCCTGGAGATGACCATTCATTCTACTTTAAGGACCAGTGTGCTTGAAGAGATACAGATTTTTTTTCCCCTCTGATTTCTGCTAAATTAAATTTTATGGCAATACTACCTCAATAAGCTCGCAGGATTTCTGCTGAAGACGCTATGCAGTGCTGAGTGATTCCTTTGGGGGATTGCTCTGCAGTTTGCAGCCTCCTCCATGAATCTCTCCTGTGACTTTCAAGGGAGAAGCGGCAAAGGGGAGGGTGGGATTCACTCATGAGTGACTTTATCTGTTACTTCCAAAGGTCATATCAAGAAAACATTTTATAGTCAGCTGTGTTAGCTGCTACTCCATCTTCATATTACATAAAATTTCGTAAGAGGATATTTTAATACCACTTTTTCTTTGCTTACCAGAAACTCTTATATTGGGCAAACAAGACACATGGCTCATAGCTGCATGCTAGAGTTTATCTGCGGCTCAGAAATAAAGTATAATAACGTATCTTTAATAATGCAGGGCAGGGCTGTTCCTTTGGTGATTTATAAACTTCATAGATATAGCAAGTCACTGCTAACGTAGATTTACTGCTCTCTCTACACGAACATCACAGGAATAATAGGGCAAGCAGATGCAAAGTTAAAAGAGAGTCACCATTTGTTTCAGCATGGCTTGGGGGTAAATCTGTCTTCCCATGTCATGGATCTGTATTTTGCTTATAGGCCACACAGAACTTCTAGACAAAAAATAAAAACAAGTGCTGTGAGGAAGAAAATCACTAACAGATGGGGAGGGGGCAGGAAAGTGTATGCAAAGCAGGTCTGGGTCTACTGAGTGTCTATTCTCCGTAGAGCTGCAGTGCCAAGTAGCTTCTCTTGTCCATCCTCCTAAACATCGTCCATTTTTCATCTCAACAGTGAGAACTTGCTCCAAACAGTTGGAGATAAATGCCAGGATGCCTGGCTGAGACAGGAAAAGCCATTTGGGTCTTCTGTGCCTTGTTGGTCTGGACCAAGACCACCCTTTACAGTCCTTTCATTGTCCAACCCCATCCCAAGGTGCTGCCTGTGGCTTCCACCCTGAAAATTAATCCTCTCTGGTCAAAGATTGTATAAGGAGAGGCTTTGAGAATGCAGAGATTTGCTTATGGATCTTCCAAAGAACAAGAGGAGGGTTTTTTGGGAGGGGAGGGAAGGTGCTTCGGACTAGCTCTAGCCAGGTCCTGTGGACCAAACCCTGTGAGTGACTGGAGAGCATTGAGTGGCCCCTGGGGTCCAGCCCAACAGCTCTTGTGACTCGAACGGAGATGTTAAAGTAGACTTGTCCCCAGGTACCAACAAGAGATCTCCCCACCTCTCTCTGCTGATGACCACCCCAGTCCCCTGTGGGAATCCATCTCACTCCATCCTTACTATCCATATGTACAATTTCTCAGTACAGTTTTACAGAGCCCGAATCTTCAAAATGCGTGCAGCCAGCTGGGCTTTCATTACCAAATAATATATCATTACAGTGACACTGCTACTAACTAACTAATAACAACTCCAGATGGCAAGGATGCATTTTGGGAGCTCCTGACCATGAAGTGGTAGTCTTGAAAAATCTTAAATATTTTTTTTGAATGTGCCACATTCAGGGTCTTGCAAAAGAAGCAGGTCCGAGAGGTGAACGGATTAGATGTAATGCAAAGCTTGACGTTCTCAAGATCTTGGGCTTTGCTCTTTTCCATCTGGAGGGGAAGGAACCTTGCAATCAGAAATTCATGACAAAGCAATGGGTTTCTCAGGATTTTCCTCTAAGCAGATTTTAAAACGCCTTGGGTTATGTTAGGACATTTGTACAAAGGAATGAAGGACGAGGTTTGTCAGTGTCTTCAGTCTCTGCTGCCATCAGTATGAAAATCCAAATGTTACAGCCAACAAAAACACAGCAGGAGTTGGCTGAAAACTTTGAACTTTTCAGAGGAAAGAAAGAAATTAAGACATTTTCTACAAATTCCCTTAAAGTATGTATTTTTAATGGTCCCAGGCCTGTTAAGAAGGAGGAGCCTCTTTCCCTTCACCGGAATGGAAAGGAGCATTACTGATAGCTGCGTTAACTGCTGAAAGGGTGAGCAGAGCTTTTGAACAGACTGGGAAGAGAATTCTTCATCCACCTGTTTTCTTTTCTCAAATGAACAAATGGGAAAAATAAACATGTTACGGTTTCTCGGTCCATTACTCTCCATTGTCAAAGCAGATGCTTGCTCAGTTAAGAAAGAAGGAAAGGTCTGTGCTTCCTGTAAAGGGCATGTTTTCATTTTAGCAGACACTTTTTAAAATGATAAGGAAAATGAGGTTCTATTTTTTTCTTACCGAATATCCGTTTATCCTTGTTGCTGTGTCTCCGCCCTGAACTATTGTAATACGGTGGGAGGATTTTTTCTCTCGTCATTGGGTTGTTGCACAACTAAATCACAGTATAAGGCAGACGGTTCTGTCGCAGCCTCTTCCACCTTGCATGTGCCTTTACTGAAAAAAATAGGCAGGGGTCCTGCGGAGGAAGCGTCGCAGCCATGCCTCGGATTTGGCCGCTGGTCCTCTTCCAGAAGTCCTTGGTGGTGGCTCTGCCAGCGTTTCCTTCGGCACCTGCCTGCTCTTCTCCCACCACTCCCTTTTCCAGCCCCAGACCTCTCCTCTGGGGTCTTTAAAACCGGTTTTATGGTGCTTGGTTTCAGCAGGAGGGGTAATTCTTTTTGCTACGTTGGATTTTATTTCAAATATATGGTTGAGAGTTTTAATCTGCTGCAAGCAGGTGCCACTGCAGGTGAACACCGTTAAAAGCATATGTTTACTTATGCTGTTGAAATCTGAAAAAGCTGTTATTTCAAAAAACTTCCTTCAATAGTCTGTGTAAGCATTGGCAGCCAAATATTCTCAGCTGCAGATGTATCCAACTTCTTATTTAAAAACACGTTTCAGACTTGCAAAGAGACTCAATTAAAGCAGTTTAAGTACAAAGTAAAAATTACAGATATTTCGTTTAGGGAGCTGGTGTCAGGCCCCTGAGCGCGTCCCCCAGTTCCCGGGGAAAAGGGAGCATTTTCCCCGATAAATTCCTTTTGCGCGAGGTCCCCGCCAACCGCTGCTGCGGCTGAAATACGAAGTTTCGGGGCAGGAGGGACGAGCAGCGCTGTTGCTCCTGGTTCAGGGGTTGCTGGCGGGACGATTTGGCTGGGGGAGCCCTCGTGGGGGTGGCAGGGGGAGGACAAACCGCTGGCTGGGCTGGGCTGGGCTGCCCCGACGGGCGAAGGCAGCGGGGACGTCTCTAACCCGCCTGGGAGCGGGACCCCGGTGCACTGCGGGGAAGCGGAGCTGGGCAAGCTGTCTCTCGCGAGAGGTATTTGCCAGGGAAAGCAATATGCGTCTTGAGATATTGCCATCCCGAGGCTGCCTATGCGTCTGCCCTTGCCTTTCCTGAGGATGCTTTGACGCATCGGAGCCCCCACCTCCTCCCATTGCAACCAAAGGTGAATGTTAACACCGAACCGAACAGAGAAGACTCAGCCCTAAAGAGGGAGTGTATGGGAGGAGAAGCCGTGGATAAGTGGCTTCAAGAGACCAAAGGGTAAAGGTATATGTGCTTAAATTCAAAGAATCCATGGTTTCCGCGTTCCTGACAGGGAAAGCCAGGCCAGGGTGGATCTTGCTGATGTAACTGTGGGTCTGTGACGGTGAGTAAAAAAGACTTGCCCCTGCCCTCAGCTTTTTCCTCTGTGAGTAAGAAAATAAGAACAAATAGTTGTCTAATGGCTTTTCCTGGCAGAAGTGAGCCTGGGGTCAGTGCAGAATTTTAAGATTTGAAAATTGAAAAAAAATAGGCATATAGCTGGGTATTAACAGCAAAGATAGCAACACCAAAGAAATGCATTTTCCAGCTGGAGCAGAGGTTGTCGGTCGATGGTGGTGCTCGGTCTCTGGAAACATCTCTACGTATGGGGCTTCTCTCCTTGGGGCAGGGAGTCCGTCCGGGCACACGGATGCGGTGGCTGCCCGCCAGCTCTGCACCAGGGCTGGAGGCAACGTCTCAGGCTCCTTGGCTGAAATGATGTAGCTCCGGTTCACGCCGGGGACGATGCACAGGGCGAGGATCCTGCTGAGGTGGCAAAAGCATACGGAAGGAAAGCTGCACCATCCCGCATGAGGCACCTCTTCTCCACCCAAAGCCCTTAAAGCACTGATGGCAGATGTTGCAGAGTCCAGCAGCGTAAGGACGGCGGTTTGCTCTCGTGTCCCCTAACAGACTGGTAAGCAAGCGCTTCAAAGCAGGTGGTGATGGCAGGGGGACCACCTGTATACAGGTGCTTCAAACCTGCTTACAGGAGCTGCAGCCCTTACCTGTAGGCTTGTGTCCCTGCCATGTGGTGCTACTGCTTTGGGCACAGGCTCCCAGAGGCCCATCTCCCTTCGGCAGCAGCGTCTTGTGTCATTCTTGACTTGGCATCAAGCACCCGGCCCAGCCGTAGCTGAACAGCTGCACGAGAAGGCAGGAACTGGAAGAGAAATAGTGACGCGAATTCACGGAGCAAAATACCTGACTTCCCCAGGCCAAGCTCAAAAGCTGCCTAGGGCTGGAGCCACCTGCAGAACATGAAAGCAAGAAGATAAGCGTGAAAAATACCCGCGTCATGAAAGGAGCACAGTTTATAATGCAAGAGTATGTAAGTGGGGGCAGATCCACAGGGCATCTCAAAGCATAGAGGCTCTGGCTACCTGGAAGAGATGTGAGGATTAAGGATGCAAAGCATTCAGGGGACAGCTGGAGGAGGAGGTGCACACGCAGAGGATGCCTGGGAACAACCAGCGTTGCTGTGCCGAAGCACGAAGGCTGGACAGGTCGGGAGGTGATGCAGGGGTGTAGGTCCAGCTTTCACCCGGGGATGGGAGCAGAATGGACAGGACACCCCTCTCTCTCAAACAAAAATGTTTCTATGGTTTTCTTTGAAATAACAAGTCAAAATTAATTCTGCAGAGTTCTTTCAGTGAAATATCTCTAGTTACTTCCCAGGGAGCATTTGGTAGGGACAGACAGCCATCCCGCTTGTGGGAGTGCTTCTGCAGAATTACATTCCGGCTGCAGGGAAAGCAGTAATGTGTAGCCATTGTAGACTCAATGACTACAGTATAATTTTATTTATGGGTAAATAATACTTAGCACCGAGCTCACAAGCATTAATCTTAAAGCAAGGGTTTTACTTCTACATTTCCTCCTACTGTAAAATTAATAACAGGTAAGTTGCACTGGTGAATTTAAAGGGCTGTTACACTCACTGCACTGGGGAAGCGTCTGGGTTCGCTTGTTTACAGACACAGCTGCATTCCCCGACCTCTCCCGAGGCAGATTTTCTGAGAACCTTGGCTACCTCTGAGTTCAAGCAATAGCAACCAGGTGCAAATCCAAGGTGATGTTTCAAATGTATCCTCTTCCACTGAATTAGAGCCCTCTGATGCTATAATACTAAACCTATTCCGAAGGCTTCCAGTGAACAGTTTCACTGGGAAGTGTTGAATCATCACACCAGAAAAGTTTTGCTGGAACAAAAAAAGGTGATTTGCCAGCTCAGATTTGCCTCTCTGAAAGTCAGTGATCCTGTTGCTACCAGCATATATGGCTCAAACTGAATGCCGCCAGCCTGCTTGCATGTGAATTCCCTTCCTGCTCCCTTCCTATCCTCGTTTCTCATGAGAAGTGTCTCTAAAAATGCTGCCGTATGAACAAATGTCTCCATTCACCCTAGTCTTGCTCTTGACTTTATGGCTTCTCCTTGGCCGCCAGGTCCTCCTTCGATATGCCCTCTTCCAAATGATACACTCTCATTTCAAAGTCCTTATTCATAAATGTCAACGCTTGCAGAGATAAGAAAGTAAATGTGGGCTCTAAATCTTTATTTAAACTCATAATGACATCTTCTGATTTTTGAAGTGCCCGGTGTTAAGCAGTTTCCATTGGATTCTCAGCCTAAATCAGCAGTAATAGGATGCCTCCCAACCCTGTAATATAGTCTTTCAACCTATCAGTCATGAAAAGTTTGCATCTCATACATACTCGGGGTTCACAGCTGTAAGACCTACCAATCCATATTTTGGGATTTATTGGGCATTAATCTGTCTTTTAACTATAAATTTACTCATTTACTTTTGCGATGTGATGTGTCAAGGTAGTGTCGGTATTTGCTTGATCCCGGTAAAATAGGGAAGTCTTTCAAAGATGAATTGAGCGATTGCTAAATTATTCATATGCAGTGTCTAGAAATCTTTACATTGGTTTCCTAAATCAGAGGAACTAGAAAAATTGGAAACCTCAGCTAATACCCTTGTAATAATGTGTCATTCTGAAAGGAATTAGAACTAATATTTTGTCACTTTTCAGCACTTTTTGCGAACACTGCCACATATAAATGCTTTGTGCTCTTTGATGGAAAGCTGTGGATGGCATATTTTGACCATTATCGAGATTGCAATTCAAGGAATATTGCAGGCTTGCATCCTAGTGACAATAATGGGAAACGATTACTGAAAGTGCATCTTCATTGTTAGCGTGGTGGGAAAACTAGGTGCTTGTAAGCAGAGGGGGAGGCATTTTGCGAGGCGAACGGAGGCAGAGCCGGAGCAGAGCGCGCCGGGAGGATGCTCTGACTGCTGGTTCGGGTCGGGGTGACGGAAAGCCCACACCAAAACCAGAGCTGCTGCGCGACCCGCTGAAATGAGGTCATTTCGATACAGCTCCCAGGGGACATTACCTGGGCAAGTGGTTTCGACGCTGTTATTATTACCAACATAGGGTAAACTCTAGGCATTGGTACATTGATATTAAACTATGATTTTTTGCTTTGATGTTCTCTTACGCTGTTCTTTTCTTTTAACCTTTCTGGGGACATGAAGGGGATTAAGTAACCCCATTGAGGATATTCTTCAGGGCATGGGGACGCAACGCTTTAGCAAGGGTGCAGAATGTAACTTTAATACTTTGATCCTTCCCTTGCTCTTTTTTCCTTCAGGCGTGGGATTCAGAATTACTGTATGGGTATGATTTCCAAGAGCACATTGTACTCGAGGGGTTAAAAATACAAGGCTCCACATTCGCTGTAGGTACTGCTGGCTCACCTCTCAAAGCAGACTTCCTTGGCTGTTTTTGTCGTGACATTCGGAGGCAGAAGAACAGCAGGCTCGGGGGGCTCATTCACCAGCGCTCGCTGGGATGGAGAGCTGCTTTCTGCAACGCCACTTAAATCTCACCTGCATTATTTGTGCTTCGGCATAGACCTCACTGGGGTTTCTGAAGGATGCACATGGGAAAACGGGGTAGCCAGTTTGAAGCAGCAGCAGATGCAGGGTCCATCCTCCGTAGGGGACCGGTCCCGGTGCAGCCCTGATGTGTGCTGGGTGAACCACCGTGCTCCAGGGACTGCATCAAAACCGCTCCGGTTGTCCCAGCACAGCTTCCCAACCCGGACGTCGGGAGGATCCCTTTGCCGGGAGCCTTGCTGGCAACACCTTGTGCAAAGGCACCGAGTTCACATCACCAGCCTCATACTCCCCTGTGTGCGGTTCTCCGTGCTTTCCAGAGCCTGGAGAGGGCAAGGCAGTCACCACTGCGAAGGTGTTACGCTGAAATGCCACGCGGGAGAAGGGACCTCTTCATCTTACGTCCCTACGGGAAGCAGAGTAATGTTTTTATTTTATAGTCATAAGTGGTACCTCCTTAATGGCCTTTATAACTGTGATCACCGAGCAGTGCCACGTTTGAGTTCATCCAGTTCTCCACCCCGATGACTAATTCAAGTCCCTGTAAGAAATCACCAGGGACTGCCAGAGCTGCCAGCGCTTCACTGAAGGAGGCTGGAAGAGGTTTCCTAAAAATACCTTACACACGGTAACCCACCCCGCGGGCCTTGTCTGCCCATTTGCTCCTTACGTGCGCACTGAGAGTTAACATACCTCCAACCAGAAGAAGTTTGAAATGATTCAGGCATTTCAGTCAGATAGTTTCTGTGTGTGTGTGTGTGTGTTATCAGCTGTCTCAAACATTAACAATCCTCCTGTTATAAAAGCATCTTTGATGTGTAACTGATTTGGATCAACATCAAAGTTCTTTTTCCCAAAGAAATGTGCTCACGTGGTCTCAAAATGGAAAAGTCCTCGTGTGACATAACAGCGTAACCTCAGGTGATAGCAGGGACCTAGGGCCAGGCAAGGGCTGGCTTCAAGGGCAGCTGGGGATTGAAGCTGCTAGCAGCGATGATTTCTGTAAAAGTCCAGTCTCTTACTCCAAATAGCTATTGTTCAGAATAGCCTAAACCAGATGGACTCTATCTAGGTAAACATGAGAATAAGAAATTCAGAACTGTCTTTAATGTTTACTTTGAAGCAAAGTTATTTTAATGAATTCCAATTAACGGTAAAAAAAATAAATCATGTTAGACGGTCCCTATGGTTAACAAGAGATGCAGATGTTTTTTGCACTAATTGTTCTAATCTAAGTGTTTCCCTACTTTGCATTCAGAGTACACCAGCTCACACTGTCCCATGGTATTTAAACAAGAAAAACTGATTCCATGATGCTTTATTTCACCAAAATGGAGAAATAAAACCTGCTATACTTTGCATTTCAAAGTTGTCTGACAAATTTTATAAACTTCTGAATTTTAAAAAGAGGCAAGGTTTCAATGATCTTTTGCAACACAGTAACTAAGCCATTCTAATTTATAATTCCATTTATCATCAAAAAATTTATTTCACCAACCTCTTCCACTGCCCCTAAAAACCTCCTCACTCGAATCTCTTGTTAAGTAACATCACCAAACAGATTTGAAGCAAAGATAAAGTAAACTTAAGCCTTGTATCTCTCAGTTATTGAATAGTCAATGATGTAAATCATGAAAATGAGTCAGAAATTAAACTACTGTGCTCCAGAAGAAATATTCTAAGCTTCACTTGACATCTTTAGATGTCTTTGCTTTAGACAGGAAAATGTTCCTGGGGAAATGTTTCTCTAGTTAAAGGAAAATTGTAATGCTGCAAAAAAAGACTGAACTTGTCAGAAACTTTGCAGTTATGCTCTTGAAAAAGAAAGCGTTGACTGGGTTTTTCTCATATTTTTCAGATCAGTGTCAGAAAGTGCTATTTCATGGTGGTGAGCCTGCCCTGCTCTCTGCTCAGGTCCCCCCCGGCGTCAGGGCTTCAGCCCCTTGCTTTTGTTTTGGACGTACTGCAAATGGCATTGCTAAGGTTCAGCTTAATGCTGTCCACGATGGGACCCTCTTTTAAAGTGTTCATTTATTTAAAATAATCAAGTCAGTGTTTCATCTGGGTTTAGTTTCAGTTGTCCATAAAAGCCTGGTTAACTATAACCTTAACCTTACATCTGTCCTCTAATATAAAGTCATACTATAATGTGTTGCTGCAGGTAATCAGAATTTCAAAGGAAAATCTCTCTAATCTTGATTGGAGAGACCTTCATACACGCACAGTTCATCTTAATGAAGTCATTAAAAACTACTCATCTCTACTCAAGAAAGCTGCTTAAGAATGGGAGAGTAAGGGTAAAGCTCCCGGGAGCTGCAATGCCTTCTGATCTGGCATCGCTCCGTGTCCCCTGGGAAAGGGTGCTTGGTCATGGACACCCTACATACCATTATTCTAGCTCAAGATATTCACTCCATATGTTGTTTCTCAAAAAGCTGGCAAAACTTTGGGTAAAATAAAGCAAAGCACATGACAAATGCGGAAAGTATGTAAACATGTTTAGGTGGGAAAGTCAGCTCTTTGGTGGTTCGACTGTAACAAAAGCTGTGCAAATTAGGGGCTCCTCCAAAAGTATTGTTTGGGAAAAAAAACCCCAAAACCAAAAAAGCATCACTCACAGTAAAACCTTGTGTGTATGCAAGTGTATATATATATATATATACACACACACACACATAAACACACATATAAAATTGTAATTGCTAGCTATTTTTATGTTGATTAATTATGCTGATCTCTACCAGTATATATAGTAGGGTATCCTGAGCTGGTTAGTAATTCCATGTCTTTGTTCTGCCTGTGACCTTTGGGGTTACTGCCACGTTCCGTGTTCCCTCATCTTCCTGGAAATGACATTTCAAGGAGAGCAAATGGGGTTTTGACACAGAGCGCTTAAATATGTCAGCCAAAGTCAGCGTAAATTAAGTATGTGCTTAACTGAGGGCAACGGGCTATTGATACGGACCTCAGTGGGATTTAACAGAAACTTAAAATAAACCTTGTGCAATTCCTCAGCTTATTGTTATCCCCAGGTGCCCCCGGCTGCGGGCTGCAGCCTGGATGGGGTCCCGCACCGAGCGGGCGGGCAGAACTGGGCCCCCAGCATTGCCCCCCGTGCAAACTGCCCATCGCCTCCCGGGCAGGTTTCCCCGGGGTACCCGGCTGCCAGCCGCAGTGCTGCCCAGCTCAGGTCCGTATGGCGAGGGTCTTCTTTAATATATTAATGACTTTTTGTATTCATCTGCTGGTTCTTTACTGTGGTATAACATTGCACATAGCAGTACGGGGAGAATATTAGAGACTTTCAGGCACTGGGATGCTTATGCCATGATCACACAGAAATGTAGCACTACGGGTAACTTTTACTGTGGGAATGTACACGAAATGAACACCTATTCCTGCTTTTCCCACTTGGAAACATACTATCAGTGCATGAAATGTTGCTGCAACTCAACACAAAGCTAAAAACATTTTAGACCCCTGCTTCTAGCGAGCCAGACTCCTTCTAAGAGATTTCGGCAGGCAAGCTGCCAAGCTCGAAACTGCAGCCACCGAGAGAGATTTCTTTTTGCTCCGGCTCATTAGCAAGAAGCAGCTGTTAGTTCATTCAGTATTAATGTCAGCTGTAATGAAAGACACCCACTTGTAGGAAGAGGTGAATTTGGAGAGAACTAGAAAGAAGGACTCTGTGCCAAATTGCACGGTATCAGTCAGGGCGGTTGAATTATAACAAGACTCAATTTTTGTGAAACCATAAAGAAATAATGATAAAAGTAGAAAAAATGTACATACTCCTGACTCAGCAGACTCTAGCCATAATGCATACACTTGACTTGAAATTAATGCAACATATAAAATTAAGAGGACTTTTGCTGGGATGATTTCAAATGTCGAAACGTAAGAGAGAGAGAGAGAGAGACAGAGATGTATGGTGCTGTTCATGCTTGATACAACCTGACTCTGCTGCTGCTTCAAAATTTTGCCTCGGGGACTATCTGAAAAAAAAACCTCCTGAAATGAAACTCACTTCATTTATTTTCCACTTCTGAAAATATAGGATAAGACTTTACAAATAGTTAACTGTTTTTCTCCCTTTTAAGAATTAAAAAGGAAACAATAGATCTGCAGTGAGGATATTCATTGCATTACAAAATGAGAAAACATAAAGCCAAAGCATTTGCTAGGGGAAATGTATTTATATACAAATTACTCATTTTGCAGAAATATACAGGGACGGGGCTACTAAGCAAGGGGAGGGCAGGAATGAAAATAACGCAGAAGGTGTCGTCTCTGCTTGCAACAATGGGGAGTAATTGGATTTACTACTTGTATGCAAACTTCAGATGAAAGCTACTGATTTTATTTTACAAAAGAGAGAAATAGGACTTGATAGTGATGGGAAAGAATGAAGAATGAGGATGGGTGGTTCAGCGGCTCTTCTCCCTGGTCCGGAGAGCGCTGGTGCTGCTGTCGGGAAAACGCACCGCTCCTGCAGCGAGTGTTTGACCTGCGTGGAAGGATTTTGCAGCCCACTCCGAGCACCCCAATGTTTGTTACAAAAAGCTGCTCCCTTGCTTGAAGTCCAGAGGCTGAGGACTCAACGCTCATAGAAACTGAGCTCCTCCGCTATCCCTGGAGAGCTGCCCGCCCCGGAAGGCAGCTGAAGCGGGTAGTCGCAGGCAGCCAGTATCCCCCCTGTGCCCCGCGTTAGGATAAATAAAATACTTCTGCTGCAAATCCTGCAAATGTGGCACCGTCAGCACGGTGCGGAGCGGCGGCAGAGCCCTTGCCTGCCTCCGGCAGAACGGCCCGGCTGCCCGCCCGCCTCGCCCAAAGCAAACCCCGGGGCACGGAGCCCACGTAGCTGAGCAGACGCTGTCAGAGAGAATATAATGTAAAGAAAAAATACCCTCCCACGCTGCTGAGGTGGGTTTCGTCAGTACTTTGCCTGCGAGCCCAGCGCACGCCTGGGGAGCTAAGATTGCCTAATCATTTCTCTCTCCCTGCAGCGGTGTTGATGGGCTCTGCAGCATCTCAGACTTCGCGTTTCCCCATCTTCTGCGTCTTTTCCCAGGCGTTTCACGTGGGTGGAAGATGGAGTTGAAGGCAGGAGCGTGAATGCCACCGGAGCAGCACGTGTCAGGGTTCGGCTTTCACGTGCAATAAGCACATCCACATGGATGGCAATTACAGAGGTAACCTCTGCTCCTCTGGGAAACCCCATCCGTTTCCCAGCCAGCCCTCCCAAACTTGCTTTATTCTCACCTAACTTCATCTTTCTCAAAAGGAAACCCTTCTTTTAGGTGGCACCAGCCTCGTTTGTAAAACATCTACCAGAGAGGCAGGGTTCTGCAAATATCTCATTCAAAATGTTGCTCTCAGTCGTCTCCTCTCTCTGGACGCTTTCAGCTCTACCAGGCCCTCTTTCGCTCTTTTGCTCTTTCTGTTGCTGTCAAACCCTGCCTTTGTTAGGCTTTAAAGCACGGGAAATTTGAGCGGCAGCCCAGGGCGAAGGAGAAAATCCCTGTATGCAGGCGATGGGGATTAGGAAGGGAGGAGACGGGAGCAAGGGGAGCGCTCGGGAGGTTCGGCATGCTGGCACAGGCTCGGGGGGAGCTGGGCGTCTCCGGGGGCTAATACTGCGACAGGGTAAATGTCTTAAATGTCTTCTCTCAGGCATGTAGAATGACTGTTTTGAGGTCAGGCAACCATGAGTGGATCAGCCTACTGCTGGGATACTTAAAGCTGTTCTTATATCAGTTTGAGAGAAATGCGTAGTTTGTTAAAGTCATAAGAACAAGCAAACATTCAAGTAACCTTTTAAATTGAAGTTAAATCCAGCACTTATGGTCACAGACTTGTGTCATGCTGTGCCCTAAAGCCATGGTGACCAGTGTCACTACAAGACGGACTTACACCCCGGTCCCTGCGGCATTTCACGCCCTCCCGGATGTTGGCAGCTGTCAGACTGTATAAAAGAAAAACAAATTAAAGGAACAACTACTTTGCCCCTTAAAAAATCTGTTCTGAACAGAAAATGGGTTGAGTTTTGGGGATTTTTACTCTGTCAGCTCCTGAGCTCCAGCAATTAAGATCCTTTCCCTGCTCCAGGAGCTGAGCCATCAGTAAGGCAGAACAATTTCCATAAGCAAAACCCTTCTCCACCTTTCACTGCCACGGGCCAACCGTGGTGACACCCAAACAGGTCACGTCCAAACAAAGTTCCCGTTTCTCATTTTTGCGGCATGTTACCCTGCCGGAATTAGAGAGCACGGCCCTGCCGTGGAAAAGAGCCGTCTCCAGCAGCACTTCCCATGGGCTGCCTGCCTGGGCTTTCCTGAACGACCCTGTCCCAGCGGGGCGTTAAGCCCGGGCAGCTTCCTCGTATGCTGAACCCACAAGCGGTGGAAGGACGGAGGGAACCCAGCCCTCGCGTGTTAGCAAACACACGGTGTTAGAGGTTGTTTTGGGTCGGACCCTCCCTCTCCCGGGGTGCTGGGTCTCCGCTCTCGTCAGAAGGAACGTGCCCCTGCCGTTTCCAGCCAGCGCTCCCCAGCACTGAAATACCAAGAGTAAAACACTTTGGGGGAAGTTCACATTTGCAGGATTTTAGTTTTTTTTTTCCAGACCACCTTACTGCATTTTGATCCAGCTGTCAGCAGAATGCTTTCAGATTTGTACGCATAGCTAGCCAAATGCGTGGGGTTTAGCAGCAAAAGGATGGATATTTTTGGCCACAGCAGAGACCGCATTATGCCCCAGAGCATGAGAATTTCCCTGGTAGAAAAGTCTGACCTAATTACCTACTGCTCCTGTTGGCTTTACGCTCGTGCCGCCTCCTTTTGAGCCGAGCGGAAAGCCCAGGTTCCCCGGCAGAGAGACGGGTCTTTGCCAAGTGCTGCACCCGCGGAGGAACGAGGGGGTTCTGTGTCGGTCTGAGGCTGGTCCCGGCCGGTGGCACCCGCTCCCCGGGATGGAGAGGAGAGGAGATGGAGGACAGCCCCGGCTCTCTGTGGACCCCCAGCCACCGGGGATGAAGGATGCCGGGGTGGAAACGTCTTTACGTGCAGCATTTAGCACAATAAACCTCAATGCTGAGCTTGGATTCTTGGTGCTAACAGTGTCTCCGCATAATTAGGACAAAGCAGAAAGCTTAAGGGATTGAGACATGTCATCTGTTAAAGTTAATAACAGATATGTAGTTAAGCTTGCTGCGCTCCTGCAGAAACCTAAGCCAATTTTTATGCAGGGCAATTTCAGGGAGTTTTGTAGATTTAAAGTTAGTGAGATTGTAAGGGTGGGAAAGGAGGAAGATGGGAGATAAGAAATGGGAAAGCAAACAACTCAGAGCTGATTGGGGCTGAGGGGAGAGAAATCCAATTCTCATTGCAGCTTTAAAACAAACAGATAAAATCAAAATCAAAGCAAAATAGATGAAATGGCAAATATTAAAAACATATTGTAATGGGAGAGAACATGTAGTGTGAGTTCTGCCTCAAAGCCATGCACAAGCCGTACGTGTGACTTACGTGAGGCAAAGCGTGCTCGTACATAAAGAAATGGGAAGGCAGTTATTTTGAAGGTTTCCTCCGAAAGCCCTCTGGCTGGCTTTCACAGCCAGGCTGGGGATTTTCTGGTTCTTTCTCTTTATTTTCTCACCTTCCCCCAGAACAGCAGGATTATGGCAGTTTTTGGGGGTGCAAAACACCCAGACAGGTAAATTCAGCTTTCTTGAACTTAGGCAAGAGTAACGGCTTCTGTGCCCAGCCCCACCGCTCCTGTACGGACCAGCGCTGCAGCCGTCAAGTGCAAAAATCTAACTTTTCTCCTTGTCTTTCTCTGCTTTCTAAAGACAAATGTTGGTGTTCCCCAGCAAATTGGCACCTTTCATTCTCATCATGTTGCCAGCACAGCCTGGGAGTGCAGAAAATGATGTTGCTCCTTAAGTGGGAAATATTAACGTCGTGTGTATAATCTCAGCGTCTCTCCCAAACAGCTTTAAACCTGCTAGAAAAGCACCCTTCTCCACCAGCTTCACCCCGGGGGGGGGAGAATGTGCGATGTGCAGAGCAAATACAGGCACGGTTGCTGGCGAGGTGCTGCCGCTCGCCTAACCACGGCTTAGCCGGAAAGGTGGAGATGGGGGTCGGGGCCGGGAGGGGACCCGGGCAGCGCTTTTGCAGCTCTGCTGTCCACAGCCGTCTGCCTGACACGAGACAGCAGAGTTGTAAAGGTTCTGGGGCTAAAGCAGCCTCAGGTGCAAGAAGGTAGGGCAAGTTCTCCCCCCGGACAAGGGCAGGGTGGGTCGTTGCCTTCACTGCCGACACCTGGGGGCAATCCCACCCCTGAGAAAAAAAAAGCCGCAGCCAGAGGGGATAAGAGGGCTGGGGAGGGCAGGGGGCTGTTTGCGAGGTGGCGGGTGGAAGATCTGCTCTGCTGTCCCGGTGAGTGGCTCCGAGGGCTCTGGGGGGGGGTTTGACGGTGCCCGTCAGCGCCCAGCTGCCTGGCCGCGGTTGGCTCTTGTTGCCCATTTCATTGCTATTTGGGTGGGGGGGTGTGTGTTATCATCATCCTGGCACAGCCTGCCTCCTCCTGCAGCCTCCCTGCAGGCTGAAATAGTGATGTGACTAAAAATAACCTGGTTTAAGTGTGGTATCAGGGTGGTATCAGACCTTCCTCGTGACTGGCAAAGAAAAGTCCTTTTTTTTCAATGGTATGTGTGGTTTGCCTGTGTCTGTCGTTCCTCTCTCAAATGATCTTGCACAAATTATGGCTAAGGGGATGCCTGAAATGCAATTTATCGCCTGGCAGATAATCTAACACTGTAGTGCTCTGTGCTGGGCGAGGGCTCTGTATATTCCCCGTCCCTGCCGCTCTGGGGGTGTTTCGGTTTGCAGCGCAACGTACCGTGCCGCTGCCTATCCCCACACCATGGCGCGATGAATCACTTCAACACTTAATCTAAGTATGCCATTAAATTTGTCTTCTGAACGTATAACATTTCACCTGCAACCCTTCCGAGCTGCTAAAGAGTGTCTTAACTGTGGTGTCCCCTCACAAGTGCTTCTGCATCTCCACTTGATGAGAAACCAAAGCTCTGGGAGGGAGTCTCTGCTGCGCTGGCAGTGGCATCAGTGTGCAAGCAGGTTTTTAGGTGAAAATGGTGAAGATGATAACCATTCCTCAGATTTGGGGTGTGTGTGTGACACTGTAACTGCTGTTTGCTTTTCCTTAGCTAGGGAAACAGTTTTTTAGGTACAATGATATTATGAACTCATTAACACTAGCTCTAGCCACATATTTTTTGCAAATACTGGATGAATTTATACTGTTACTTCCTTTCACTTTAGTATGGGCTAGTTATAAATACCTAGACCAAAAATAGGCTTATTACGAAAGCTCTGTTCTCATTAGGAAATTCAAATGTGCGTTGATTTTGCATATACATATATTAAGTTATCTGGTTTCAAGGATTCCCATGGAATAACATTATGCATGTGGTTAGACTACGTGCGCCGCAAGTAATGGTGGTGGGGGAAAAACACTCAAAGCTCACGTATCAAATTTCTTCTATGTTGTTAGTATTGTAAGAAATTCGATACTAATTTGTCTGTGCAATGAGTTTTTCATTTTATTTTGATCTGACTTTCTGTTGTGCTGTACCCTTCTCCTAACTCTCCAAACCCCTCTATTTTTAGAAGAGGGGGAGAGGTGAGGGAGCATCCTTTCTCAGGGTGCGTGTTCAAGCTTAAAATAAGAAAGAAATTAAAAATGCCAGAGAATCATCTTTCCACTACTCAAGGTGAAGTACTGACCCCGATGTGCATAACTGTATAGTAAACAAATTAAACAGACATGGTGAAACCACCATTATGGTGGTTTTCTTCTGGAGTGGCAGCCTGCTGCCAGGGGAGCGGGTCCCTTGCCCAGGGGAGCAGACCGCCCGGTGCTGGTGGTCACCCCAATGTTCGTGGGGAAGGCCAAGGCTGGAAGGAGAAATGTGGGAATGGCAGCCTGAGCCATGGTGTTTCTTGGCCCTACTGTTGGCCTGTAAAAATGGTGTCGTGTTGAGAAGCAACACAAGGACGGGGCTTTAATAGGCAGCTGGCTGGGGGCGTTATTGCGACAAGGCTGGTGCTGCCCATGGCTCTCCTGCAGCAAGGGCGTTTCTGCCCCGGTTACGCACAGCTCGGACCCGGCAGCGTGGGGCAGAAGTAGAAAAAAGGCAAAATATAGTGAAAAGTTAGACTGGGTCTGTATGCTCATACAGCAAGGATACGGGAGATGATCCAAATTGTCCGAGTGCTCCTGTGAGCATCTGGACGTTGCAGCAGCATCAGCAACTGAAGTCCCTGGCTCGCCCCTATCACGTAGCCTCCAAAGGAAGGACTTGGAGAGAGGAGTAAGGCTGCCTGATTTGTGGTTTAGATTTTCTGACAAATCCTTTGCTACGGGAGCAAATGGTCCTTCCCCGGCTCACCAGGGGAGAGGTCTTGGTCCGTGTGAGGCTGTCGGTGCCTGTCTGGATCCCTGCCTGAGCCTGGAGGGGAGAAAGGCAACAGCAGATTAGATATTGAACTACACCCTTACTTAAGATGTCTAAATGCTGGAACTAGACACATACTTTTAAGCATGCCATTTTAGAATCTTTATGACTTTTCCTCGTGAGCAGACCCCTTGTCTGGCTAGGGATGTGCTGCTGATGAAGTGCAGCCATGGCTGGTCTATTATGAAACACTTTTTTCTAATGAAGCCACAAATTTGATTTTTCCTGAGTGAAACCTTATATGATGCATTCATTTGCAGCTGTCATCATTAATTACATGTTATCAGGTAATTTTACACAGTGTGATTTACGCAGCGAACTATGAAACACTGCATTAAATGCATTACTGAAAGAGAGCTAAACATGAGCTTTATTGAGAATCACAGTTAGAGGAACAGTGGATTTCGTGGTGAAATCTCCTTTTACAGGTTGTAACGAAGGCGTACATGCTGTGTGCTTGCTTCATTTGCTAGGTAATGTTCTGTCTTCATTGTGGGGCAAAACCAAATAAAAGAAAATGCTCATTTAGGAGTGTCATGGTGCTGTCGAGCTGAAAAAAAGTGCATGAATAAGTGGAAGACTTGAGAAAAGAACTCATTAATAACAACAGAGAGCAGTAGTCACTGACATGTGTGAGGCAACATTTGTAATTTTGGAGATTTCTGAATTAGACAAGTTCTAGAAGCACAAATGCTTTTTTTTTATTGATCCAAGACATGTTTTCCTTATTCCCTGCTTGTCTCACGACGAGAGCATTACTGCAGTTTCTTTTTGTATTTGACAGTTTTATATTTACTCTTCCTGCAATCCCTGTCCTGATGGCTAACACAGGTGCAAAAGAGATGTTCCTGCCAACTGATGGGGGCAAGCAATGAGACCATTACTTTTTCATTTTCCATGTGATTACCATGATCAGCTGGAGCCACGCATAGGTAGAAATATTACTTAGTGGTATGCATTATTTATATATAATAGTAGACAAATAAATAATATGTATTGATGGATTAATGCCGAGATGTACGTTTAAAAATTGCTAGTCTGCTGCTTTACGTAAGAAAAACAAACCGTGGGCTGGCGCGGGTGCTGGGAAGGAGCCTGTGCGTGCCGGCGGCGCGCGCTCTCTGCGGGCTGGGGGTCCGGGCGCCCAGCGAAGCTGCTGGGGGTCAGCTCTCCCACCCTCCAATTCGCATTTATAAACCCACAGGAAACAAATCACTTATTGGTGTTTCTTCCTTGTTCGTGTTTTGCATAAGGGCACCCCGGTGCTGTCTTGCCTATTTTTAAATGCATACATCTTTTCTGCTAATTTTTGTTCGAGTCTCTTGGTGCGAGTTAAATAACTAGACACTTCACCGGTGTCTGTCGTGGTCCTCGGAGCACCAGCCCTTTGGCAGACCTGGGCATCCCAGTGGTGGAAGTTTCCTGGTGGCGTTTGCTGTATTGACTGGCCAATGACTTAAGTGAATGGAGAAACAAAGCAGAGTCAGGGACTGAAATTGTAGAAATCCTGTTGAAACCGATACCTCGCTAGTAAATAATGTATATATTCTAGTCATCACCGAAGGAAGGCGACGGGAGGTGTTTCTGAGAGCCTGGCAGAGTGTAGATCTAAGCTGTGTTGTGCTAAGTTTGGAAACTGCTATCTCTCAAATACATCAGGAATTGGCTATATCAAAGTGTACGTAAACCAAAAATATTACTTCTAATAAGCCATATCTTTTCAGCGGTATGAACACATTTCTAAGTCCTTGCTTTTCAGAGAGATGTAATGTGCAATCCAAGACTATAAAACATCCAACTCTGCAAGCTGTTCTTTGCCTGACAACCAGGTAGTGATTAACTTAAATGATGCCTTTCTACACAGAGTATTTCAGTGTCTAATGAACTTCTGGATAATACTGATTGCAATCAGTTCTCTGTCCAAAATTCACAAAATGATGGCTTTTTTCTTTTGCAAAACAATTCAGAGACTTTAAGCATACATCTTCTGCCAACTGTCCAATGAATATTAATCTACTTGTAATAAACTGTCTTATGAATAATTCCAGTTTCACAAAATGAGTGAATTTAAGATATTGCAAAGTTTAATGATCCATTAGTATCTCTTGTAAATATTGCCAATTATTGGATGTTGTTTCAGAGTTTTCTGTCACATACTTTTATTCCTTCATTTATGAACATGTTACAGAGAATCTCTAACTTTTGTTCCTTCCCTATCTTTTTATTGTCTCTATTGAAATGTTAGATGGATTTATGTTGGATTACAATGGTTATGGCCCATTGCTAAGCATGAAAGAGAGTAAAGTGCTACCATCCAGTGAAGAACAGAAGGCAGGAGATGACGAAGTAGCCTGATAAAATGAGGGCTAAGGATGCCTGAGTTAAGATTTTGGATCTTAAATTACCTACCTTACCCAGGGTAAGACTTTCAGCCTACCTCAGCTCCCCATATTATAAAATAAGGATGATATTCCCTATTTTGTTCAAGAATTCTTTTCTTGATGAGAAGACTCGGGCACCTTTCTGCGCAAGTGTGCTGCTTAGCTCAGAACTTAGATAAGTTCTGTTACCTGATTTTTGATAGCAAAGTTTGCAAAGCTTAACCAAATTCATCTTAGAATGAGTAGAAAATAAACTAAATGAAAGCTTTTGCAGCTGTGTCCTCAGATTATGAACTTATTGCAGTGCCCCTTTCTCTGACCTGCATTCCTGCTCTTGTCTTGTTGGGTGCCATTAACTGTTATTTCTGCGAAGGCTCAGGACCCCAAAAAAGTGGCAGGAGGTGGGGAGGAGGGCCCCAAACTCGCATGGTCTGCGTGGTTACTTAGCCATGTATTAGTTAGTCACTGATTTCTGTGAGGTCTCTGCCTTCAGGAAGCTTCATTTGAATATTGTAGTGGCAAATATCATGTGAAGGCAGCCAACCAGTAGCGTGCCAAGAGGTATCCTCAAGAAGAAATGTGGTTTTACTCACAGTTACTAGTATACAAACCTCAGCACACAAGGGTAGTTGGGCAAGTGTTGGCTTCACTGGCTCATACACCTACAACGGGGGGTGAATGGGAATTCCCAGAAACCCAAGGGATTGAGGGAGAGGTTGGAAGGAAAAGAGCACAGGGCTCCTCCCAGAGTAATGGCCCCATCTCGCAAGAGCCCGTCTCGGTCGGGGCATTTGCGTCCTTCCCCTCGAGCGCTGTGAGCTGCTGAAGGTCTCTGCGAGACGCCCTGACGTGGGTCCGGTCCCCGGAGCCTCTGCAGGCGCCCCCCGCCTCCGCGCTGCTGAGAAGGCAACGCACGTCCAAAGCAAAGGGGGAAATCAGCCCGCTGATGGTTCAAAGTAATTTTCTAGTTTGAACTAAATCAGTATTTCCTTAACATGTTGTTTTCCCGTTGCTCTCTTATTTTGAAATGCACATTACGCGTTTCTGTAGGTGAGCATCAGATAGCCAATATGAAGGTTTGCCTTTAGAAATCACAAAAATAGCCAAACCATGTGAGCTTAATTATTAATCACTAAAACTGCAGTGAAAAATTCCTTAAACTGCTTCCTTCAATATAAAAGGTCTAGTAAACTGTGCAAAAAGCAATTTTAAAGAAAATGTTTATAGCAGTTAGATGATTTATTCCCTAGAAACCACTCTCAGCTTGACTTTTTGGAAGCTCTCAGTAAAAAAATAAATTCCTACTTTAAACCATGCAAAATTTTAAAGTAAACAATAAAGTCATAACGACAGTGGCCTACTTTAATCTGTAGTTTAAAGCATATTTAAAAAACTAGACTCTTTGTATTTAAAGCTTTTAAAGCTGCTGTTATACCTGATTATAGGAATATCTTCAAAATTGCTGAAATTCACCCATTTATTTTGTTGAAGAATGTAATCTACATGTGGAGAAGCAAATAGGGAAGAGACTGCACTGGTTTTTGTTTGCGTTGTCTAATCCAGTGATGGGAAAGTGTTTTCCTTGAGTGAACACAGATCAGAAATGGTGCTTTATCAGCAAGTTACCTCCTCCTTTTTAAAATGCTACCTGTGACTTCCACAGTGTCAGTGGACTCTGGTATTCACAGAACTGGTGATTCAATGTTGCGGAGGGTTCATCAAAATCACCAAGCTGAAAACCTCTGACTAATTAGAAGTCAGCTGTATGGCAGACAAAAATCCATTTCCTCTGAGAAATGAGGTGAGACATGAATCTCTCAGCTTCCAAACTTCAAATGGTTAAAGAATTTAGCTATTTATAAAAATATGCAAGCTGTACAGAGACAGATAAGGCTTGCTTATGAATAACATTATCCTATAATTCTCATCTGACGCTCTTATCCTTTCTCTGCCATTGCTACAAAGATTGCAAAGTAGATAATAGAACCATTTCTAAATTAAAGAAAATGTGTTTTATAAATTATTCTAACATTTCAATTTGTTTCTCTTTTTCCACTTTGGGCTAATTTGGACCTGACCTTTTTCCTTCACTCTTCCTAGCCCATCTCTCAGCTCGGGGCTTGTTTCTCTGGGGTCTAAATGCTCTGGGGTGCTTCCTCGTGTCACACATCTGACCGTATCCAATAGTCCCGTTTCCATCTTAGTTTGGATGGAAGTTACTCTCCAGGTCAATTCTCCATAAAATAATGCAGGATCTCACTGGTATCATCCTGTTTTTAAAGACCCGTGGTCCTTCACCTTGAGGGCTGATGGTGCTGAGGACAGACCGCTCCCCCCAGGCGGGTGGTGATGTGCTGGATGGCTCTTCTCTGCATCCCCAGCGGGGGCGAATTTGGGCAACCGCAGCCCGAAGGCGTTGCCTTCTCCATTTTCAGTTCAGTGATTAATAGCTCTGTTCTCTGCAGGGGTTGGCAGCTTATTTCCTTCGTGTTGCCTCTGTAGCTTCAGGTGCTCATTTAATTTGCACGAGGACCTGCAAGGGGAAGACCCACACCAGCCTGTACTTGCAGGTAAACCAGCCACCCTTTACTGGAGAAGTCCTGTGCTCGGGTGAGATATTTAATAAAAGGTTGCAACTCCGATAAAATCTATACAAAACAAACTCTTCCAGCAAAGCTCTGGCCGCTTTTCCTGTACCGGGAGCGTGCGTACATCCGTCCTCCCCGCGCGCGGCTGGGAAGGTCGGGAAGGAGCGAAAATGGAGCCGGTTTGTAGAGGTGTTTATTCAACTTTGTTCTCTCATAGAAAATTAATTAGGCTATTATCAGGGGCTCAGCAGCAGCAGGTTGCCATGTGGTTCTCATGTGTGTGGGTGTAGTCCTGAAGGTTTTCTGAATCTTTTAATTACTAGTCATGAGTGTAGCAAAGCTTTGTGGAGATATATGCCTTTGGAGCAAAATATTAATGCTATCTGGATGGGAGGCTGTGGGGAATATTTCCAGCTAGGTGCCCGGAGGTAAACCTGCTTGAAACAGTCTCTGGGAGAAATAAAATGAGAAGGAACAATTCCATGGGTTTGAATCAACATTACAACAGCAGTGGGGATATATACATTATGTTTTTAATTTTAACAACCTCATCAAATCCAGCTACCACAGAGAGGGTTTCAGAGGGCCTTTAGCATTGCCAATATTTTTTTCTCCACTAAAAGCATCCTTTCATGTGTTTCCTTCTGGAAAAAAACCTGTCCTGTTTTCACTTGGCTAATCTGGTTTCTTATACAGATTTCAAAGGTTTATTGCTTAAGAACTGAAAGCACCTCATCCATGCACAAGCTGTGTTATGTTCCTCAGCTGTCACTGAAAAAAAAACCCAAAACCCTTAATAATTAATATCTCCACTGGAAGCTGCCTGTATAGCATCACCCAGGAGAGGCTACTGTGCTCTTCAGCAGCTTGGACCTGCTAAGGCCCATGAGGGGGTTTCCTGAACAAGAAATGCAGCATCTGGCCCATAATCCTCATTTATATATTTTTCTATAAAATGAAAAAAAAAACTCCAACCTTTCACACGTGGTTGCCCAGGTGGTACCTACAGCTGTGCCGGTGTCTCGGTGGGTCCTCGTGAGGCGCGGTACCTGCGCGTGGTGCGGGTACGTGTGTCCCGTCCCACACCGCGCGGCAGACGCCAGCGGCAGGGCATCGTCTGGCTTCAGCAGAGGGAACATTGCTCTGTCGACGTCCGCTGTTGTATTTCTGCAGGCTTAGCTGAAATGGGAAGGCAGGAATACGAAGCTTAGAAGCACTAGGCTTAAGCCAAACGCAGAGCTCTACAAACACCTCTCTTAATCTGGATTTATTCAGTTTGTCAGAGGAACCTCGGTCTTTATCCCTTGATGCACAACTCCTGCTCCATTTGGTGGGCAAATAAATCATCTCCTATACTTTGGGACATAACATTTCCTCAAAAAAATGGCATGTAAATGCTTGGGGTTTCTTTTTATTTGATAACTCAAAGGACTGAACAATTTAAATGTCTCTTCTACCCACAAGCGCTGTGCTCCAGTGGCCACGTGATTATTTTAGGCTGACGCTTTTCAGAAGTTGATCGTGCAAAGCAGCACGTGAATGAGATGGGAAATGGGGCATAGGTAGCCAAAGGTATTCAACCACTTTCTGTGGAAAAAAGGGGCTAACAGAAGCCTTAGTACCAATAAATGCATTGATTTTGGACCTCCCAGTGTCAGAAGAAAAATCCGGCACTTAATTCTGCCCTGAAGTGGAGAAATACCCAAAGCATTATGAGTATTTTGTCTGTAGCTTTGAACAAATACACTGAAAGCAGCATCAAGGAATAATAATTCTGCCCTATAATCTCCAACAAATTACTGGGTAGAACAGTGTTTATTACCTACAATGTTACCTGTGATGTTGTGTAGTCTCTGGCCAACCTTAAATGTCACAAAAGTTAAAACTGGAGATTTTGAGCAGCTTTTGCTGCCCCAAAAAAGCAGCCAACTTTTTTCTTTCGTGACAATCTTTAGACTGTGTTTGTGCAATTGTGAGTAGAAGTTTCTGCATGTAATTTTTATTTTGAAGACAGACATTAGTTAAAAAAAGAAACAAAAAAAAATCTAATAGCCTGTAATAACTCATAATGTCAATTCCTAAATTGTGTTTCTGTGGCATTGAGATTGGCACTGAGATTACATAAATGTTTTCTTCCAACTGAGCATCTGAAAGACCCGCATATATTATTTTGATGAAGACAAATTCTTCAAATGTTCAGTTGCATTAGGTTAATGTCTGAGTGTGTTTCCTTAGGAATATGATGATAAATTAAATTGGTTGGTGTTTGGCATACGTGTGTGCAGTTATCAGTACAAGGTTTCAGATAATATGTAGAAGTTATCTACCTATGAAGTTATTCTATATGTGACCGTTCACATCACATGTCTTGCTGGCATCGGGTCTGCTGGTTCTTCTCCCACCTCAAGTTCAGCTGTGGGATTCTGAGCTTCTCCAGGGCTACCTTTGCTTTCACCTCTTCTGTACAGAAATTTAGCTGACTTTCAGTATTCAGCTGAAGCATTTGGTAAAAATTGAGTTCTGTCTGACCTCGGCTTCATCATGTAAGAAACATTCATCTGAGAGATGGTTTAAAAGTTGTTTGTCTTTTAACTGAGCTGCTTTGTTCTCTTTTTCTTTTCACTGTTTTCTTTCCTTCTTCATCTTACTGTTCTCACTTATCTTTAAGTATCCAACTTCCTCTTCCCTTGGTTTTACTCACCTTTCTTTCCATTTCTTGCCCTTCTTGATGATCTTTCATCAGTCTGCGCTCTCTGCTTTTTCTTAACGTTGCTTTCTTTGCATTTCCTTTTGACATTATTTTCTTAGCATTACTTTCTGGACACACATTTTAAAAAGCCCTGACGGGAGGGGTGCCAAGGTGGAGGGAGGTAGTTGCTGTGAGGTTACATCCACTCCGTTTTCTCTCTGTGCAGAAAGCTGACTTCTGTTGCTAGCCTTGAATTTGGAAATGTCTTCTACATCCTTGCAGTCAAACCCAGATATTGGTCCTGCATGAAGAATATGGCTAAACTCATGTATTAACCTTGCTGGGGATGTGATGACCTTCAGCCTGTTTGGGCTCCCGTTGGGTCAGTTAGAAGAGGGAAGGGTGAACCTGGTGATGCTGATCTGCACTGGTCAAGCGCTGGTTGGGTGCTGAAGGAAAGTTTTCTGGTAATCTCCTCTCACTAATGCTGTACTGCTGTCAAGGAGGGGGGGGAAGTGATTCAGAATGTATTTGACTCAAGTTAATGTCTATCCTTCCTGCAAATACAGCTTGACCATCTATGGAAGAAATATGATTTATTTACTTTCATATTTCAGACTTCTTCAGTTTCAACTAGTGCAGCAGTAATGAATCACTGACCCTAGAAAAATATCACTGATTTGATTAATTAGCACTTCAAAGAACTCCTCAGAAAGGAAACTTTCAAAGGTTGGAAATAATGTTGGTATTTTATTTGTCCTTTCATTAACCGGATTCCTAAGAGAAATTCTGACATGATTTTTATGGGAATTATTTTCCAGTTGGTGCAGTGTAACCTCTGATTAGGCCACCTTTAGCAGAAATATTGCCATACAGAGACCAGAAGGGAAATCCAAAGGGACGTAGGTTTCATTTGACTGAGTTGGAATTTCTCTTTAAAATTAACTTTTTAAATTTAGAAAGCATGGGATCTATTCCGGATAGATAATATATACTTTCCTTTTTATTCATAAAGATAGTATTAAACCATGTTTCCCTGTTTTCAAAGAGATATATCACACTCTGACACTTCTACCGGTTTCATCCTTCAGCAACACAACTGCACGACCATGAAGGAAAGGCGCGTTCTCCAGTCCTCTGCAGGAGTTCCTCACGTGGGGTGTTTGGTGGTGCTCAAAATTTCTGATGAGATAGGTGAGAACCTCTGCAGAGGGGCAAAATACTTAGGAGCTGACTGCTGCCGTTGCAGGTGATCATCTCAATCTCTCTGCTGTGTTGACGACCTACCAAATGCAGGGTTTGCTCTAGAGACTTGCCAGAGAGTCTCATCAGTGACCCAAATGAACTATTAATGAGTTAGGAAAGGCTTTAGGTGTAACTTTGGCTTTTGGGAATGCGAAGCCTTGCACGTGACCGATGAATGGGAGAACAGTTTCTGAGCAGGGAAGCTCAGCAGGTATCTGGAGGTGTTTTGACTGTGACTAAAGCTCTCCCAACAGAAAATGTGGGTGTTGGTGCCTGTGTAGCAGCGTGCAGAGGCCGCGGTCAGACGGCAGGGGAACAGAGACCTCGTCTCTGCTGGCCACCTGGAAGGTGGTCTGGGTCAGAAATAGCCTTGCTGCGACCTGGGCAGAGACACCCAGAGGAAAGAACAAAGAAAACTGGGCAAACTCCAGTGGAATTACAGAAAACAAGGTTATCCCTACCTCCTGCTGCTGCCGCCCTCCCTTGCTCTGTCACTTTTCTCTCCTTTCCCATCCCTGCATTTCGTGACTTGGCTTTCCCTCACCCTTTCCATGGGGCCTGACTTGTGCTGAAGCCAATTTCTTATCATCGTGTTCACACAGAAAACAATGTTGACAAGCAAAGATCTTTCAAAGCGCTGTGGGCTATTACTTACCCTTTTATCAAGATTGCTGTTTTGAAAGTGATCTTTATTTCTTTTTTTTTTATGCCTTCTAGTAGACCGAAGCAGAATTTTAAAGAGGCCAGTGTGAGATGCAAGCGAAGGTCTGGCAGTGGGAAGTCCCCCGGGCTAGGCTGCCTTGCACCTGGGAAGTGGTCTCACCTGGTTCCCAGTTTCCTTTGAGAACTGGGGGGCTGGGGCTGGGTGGTGGGCTCCAGAGAAACTCTCCCTGGGTCTGAACAAGAGCTGAAATACCAGGAGCGGTGTCAGAAATGCCAGCCAAGTGCTGTTGGTTTGGATGCCCTTTACGATAGCTGGTGAAGCTCCAGACTCGAATCGGGTCTGATCATCCAAGTGGTACGAGGCAGGGAGGGACGAGCTGAGCAGCACCAGCGTGGGGGGTATTCTCATGTCAAATTCTGGTTGCTGGCATCTGCCCTTTATAATTCAAGAAGCACATAAATAGTCTTGGATGAATTGACACCTATGGATTTCATGAAACCCGTACATTCACTTAATGAATCCAGGATTCCAGAACTTATGTCTGTGCCTGTTCTTAAAAGGCGCTCGGGAGAAAAGTAGCTTGCATTTCATTTAGGAACGGACATGTTCTGCAGTAATTTAGAATTTAATCTGAAAACAAGTTACAGTATTATCTTTGTATGTTATAACATTATTACATGTTAATTAAATTAATTGAAATGTGTTAACTGGTGATTAGTCAAATGCACTTTAATTGGATAGACGGTATTATAGCACAGGGAATAAAATGACAGACACGTCTTACAGATCTCTCCTACCTTCGGGTTGTCTATGTATGCAGTAAATAGGCTTTGCGTTTTATGTTGCTGAACTTTACATGAGCAGTTTTCTGCGTATTGTGCCTCTGGGATATTCTTTGATCCATGCTGCTTATGTTTTATTGGATTAAAACCACTTTAATAACTGCAGAAAGCTGTGTTTGGATTAAGAAGGGAAATTAATGCTATGAGGAAGGAAATAATGAGACTGATCCTACCTCCTGCTCATCTGGCTCCAGACTCATCGCACGAGCAAAATCTGTTTGTCAGGGTGCGGGACTGGCTAAAACGGGCATTTCTGATTTCTGTTGAATATCACGTACCAGTAGGGAAAAGGAAATGTTTACTAAACCTTTCTTAAACTTCTGCAGAAGGTTGGCACTCGCAGTTGCAGTGCAGGTGAGGAAACACGGCAGTGCCCCTCGCTGGAGAGCAGCGCAGCCTTCCCTGCGCAGGCTGCAGGTTTGGCCCCACGCTGCCGTCTGTTAGTGCTGCGGGCGTCGCAGCGGTGATCTGAAAAAATGAGCTGAGCAGGCGCGGCGGAGGGTCCTCCTGCGCCGGAGCGGAAGGCTCAGGGGAGGGACGGCTTCCGCGTCCAGAGGTTGCTGCAAAAGTTACTTCATTCAAACAGTTTTTTGTGTTGCACCACCAGATGTGCATTTCTAAGATAAGTGAGGATTTACAATGGATACTGGATCATTTTTAGCCACAAACGATATAAAATTAAATTTTTCACAGTGCTTCGATGCAGCAATCACAAGTGTATGTGCTGCTTGAGACTAATAGAAAACTCACCCCTCTTATGGACAATTCACTTCAAATTGAAAGAGTTGTGGTGTTATTAGAACTGGTTTAATGTGAAGAGACAACACTTTTTCTAACAGTACAAGAGGCTTCCACAGTGGAGCCATGACATTAAAGTGCCGTATCAATTCAGAGCATTTCCCTGCGGAGGGATGCTCCCACCCGTGCGCACCCCGCGTCTGAAGGAGGCGGCAGCGACGGGGGCTCGCTGTGCGCCGCAGAGCTGGGCTTTGGCTGGAGGCTCGCGCTGCTTCCCCGGGATTAACAGCTCAGCCCCGGCAGCGGCTTCCAGCGCAGGCTCCTTGTCATCTGCTATGACTGGCACTTTGATGGGATCTGACGATTTGGCAATTCTTTCTGGAAAGATCCCCACACAAGTCTATGCTGTTTAGGGTGACTACTTAGAAATGAGAGTAACTTTTTTTTTTATTGTTATCATTCTGGCATAGTGTAATATTTTTTTCCCCGCTTACAGCAAGCTCTAAAAGAGAAACCATGTATAGTAACCCATCGCTAATAACTTCTTCACTTCAAAACTAAATTTGTCAGCCTGAAAAGACCTGTTACAGACCTGTGCAAACATGGTGATCCGTGTTTGGAAAGCTTCTTCTGGAGCAGGGTAGTCTCTGAAGTCAGAGTTTTGTTTTCCAGAGATTAATTACTGACCTTGTTGAGCCGGCGAATTGTATGACTATGAGGACTTAAAACTCGCCTATTTTTAAATGTTGCCTTTTCCTTTGCGTTGTTCCTAATCCCCTGCCGGCGTCGCAGCCCCGCAGCAGAGCCTGCACGCTGTGGGGTGTGGGTGCACCCCGCTCCTCCCCAGCACTGCTCGGGGTGCAGGGGGGCGGGGGGAGCTCCCCCTTCTCGTCCGCAGCAAACACCCTGCTCGTCTCTGACTCCCACCGGCGGGGATAGAGACTTGTACTGGGAGGGTGGTCTGCTGGGGGCGAGCTCTTCTGGTCAGTCCCTCAGAGATCCGAGGCATCCAGATGTGCACCAGTAACTGGGCGGAAAATCCTCCAAGGCCAGTTTCTGTGTGTGTGACTGTACCCGTGACACCAGCGGCAAACCTGGGACCTGCCGTGCCTGGTACAGCAGCCGGGGCAAGCACAAACTCGCATGTACTTGGCCAAGAAAAGGAGATGGAGCAGCCCCAGACCCGTTTGGCAGGGAGCAAAATAATGAGTTCCAGTCCCTAAGAAGCATTCATTCATCTGAAGATCATGCTCTAAAGCTAACTTAGTTAGGCTCATACCCAAATTAAACAATAGATGGTTTTCTTACTACTCATTTGGTAGCAAAAAAACAATACAGTAATTTTCACTTGTGTACTACGCTGGAATTCATATTCAGAACCGGTTTTCTAGAGGCCCAATACCAAATCACCACTCAAGCCCCATCCAAAGACAGACGGTTGGGTCACGGTTATACAAACCAGATACGTCCTGCCCCTTTTCAAGTACTCTGTCCTATTTTCTTTCCTGTTTAGGAAGCACGAAGGTTTGCCGTAGGAACCAAGACACTCCTCGGAAAACGAATGCCCCCTCGGGGGGTGCTTGGCTCCGGGGGCTCGTGAGGCTCTGCCGCTGCAGAGGCGAGGGCAGAACAAAGGCCGGGGCTCTGGCACGCGGGGGGTGCCGGGCGATGCCGGGTGCTCTGGGCGAGCTGCAGCTTGTCTTGTCGTGCAGCCCTGCCCAGAGGGGCACGTAAATACCCTCAATTTGCCTCAGCAAATTGCCCCTCCGTGCTTGCGGAGAAGCTTCAAACGGGGCTCGGGCACGCTGGGTCAGTCTGCAGGGCTGTAGCCGTA
Organism: Oceanodroma tethys; assembly: GCA_013397025.1. Taxonomy (NCBI): domain Eukaryota; kingdom Metazoa; phylum Chordata; class Aves; order Procellariiformes; genus Oceanodroma; species Oceanodroma tethys. The sequence goes on along the minus strand of VWZR01005377.1, from coordinate 558,426 downwards.
ATAAGGATGAACTGAAAAGTTGATCTCTAACTGCATCAGGAGATCTACTTTATTTCAGATTACGTCTGTGAGTTGAGAGCTGAAATCCTCACCCGAAGCCAGCAGGGCAACGCAGACATTGCTGCTAATGAAGTTACAACACAGATGACGGGTAGAGAGTTTGGGAAGAGAGGGAGGACGGGTATTTATTCCAAGGCAGTAGTTCACTTGTAATTAGGAGGAACATCAAGGTCCCGGAGAAGTTTGCATGCTCTCACAGAAGGAGCACACGTGCTCTCTCATTTCCTTCCTTGCTGTCACGCTAGATCGAGTCGCAAACTCCTTCCTTCCCTTCGAGCTCTCTCTAACGTATCCCGAGGTCTGGGCTTGGTAGCAGCCTAGTCTGCCACGTGAGAAACGTAGGGAAAAGCCTCACTGCTAAAGCCGGAGAAGGCCAATTCGATTTCCCAGCCCCCTGTGCAGAGCTCCCAGAAGGAACAGCGCATTCACGGGGCTACATAAATATTGCTGCTAGTACTCCAAGCGCTATTACGCTCATCAGCACCCTTCATTTGGACATTAGCTCTGCAGCCGGAGAACAGCGCTCTGCCTTAACGCCACGGCTTGGCAATTTTATCTGATTACTGGAGGAAGTGGTGCATACAAAAGAAAGCTGCCTAATGACAAAGCCCTGATATGAGGGATCTAGAGATTAATCAGGCACATCACTTTTTCTGTAGGAAACAGCCGATTTCTTTAAAATTAATGGCTTAGAAGACTTTCTAGCAGATGGAAAAAACCCAAAACTCGGCAGATTTGCTCGGCTTGTGAAGTGCGTGGAGGCGAGTTTGGAGGTGCAGAGTCGGCCGGTGGAAAGCACCGCGCTGACGCAGGATGCTCGGTGGCGGGAGCCGTCAGCCCCCGCTCCGCGGCTGGGCCGGGCTCGGGTCCCACCTCGGTGCCCGCCGGGGTTGGCAGCGGGGCACTGGGGGAGCTCGCGGGAAACCCTCCTGCTCGCCTCCGACCCGTGGGCTCGCGCTCGCCGGCGCCCGCTTTGGGAAGTGATGGGAAACGCCACGTCTCCCCCGCGGGGGCCCGTCGCAGCACATCTCGCTGCCACAAAGCAAGCAGTGAAGGGAGAATTGTTTGGGGTTTTTTAAGCCTGCTATTATTGGGGTTCAACAAACAATAATAACGTAACCAGAGCGATCACATCTTCAAGTACTGTCCAATTATTTCTGGAAGATGAAAGCATGAAATGTTCTGTGCTTCTGGCAGTTTTTGCTACAGAAACTGAACAAACTGGAGAGTTTGATAATGCATTAATGTTAGCGGTTTTAAGGGGAGCTGCGTGAAATGTTACATTTCCCTGCCACGGGATCGGGGGGATTTTTTTCTCGTTGTTTGGCGTGTTGGAGGTTTTCTCTCCTATTTCTGCACAATCATGCTCAGCTCTTCCATAAACCCCTGTGTGCTCCCAGCAGTGCAGCATCGCCAGCTGATCTGGTCCCGCTGGGGGGGAGTCTGAGCCTCCCTATGGGCTGGGGAGCTACAGAAACTGCCCCTCACCGTGGAAAACCCAGAGGAGGTTCGAGGAACCGAACCCCGTTGTGGTTAAATGTTTGGGTGTCCGTGAAACTCCTAGAGAATCAAAAAGAGCCAGCTAAAAGACTTTGACCATTTATTTGTCCAAACTGATAAATACAAGACTGACTTTCTTTTCTAAGGCGTAGAATGTGGAGTAAGAGGAGGTGAAAATAAAATAAGGCCTCAGGAGTGCGGTGTGAGCTGGGCTGTGGTCTGGACTGGGCTGCTGAAATTCAAGATGAGAGAAGAGTCTGAAAGCAGGATCTCTTGTGGGGTCACAGACAGGGACATCTTTCCTGCTTGTACCAAAGGAAAAGTAATTGATTAAAGCAAAACAAGAAAGCGATGTAAGAGAGTAATAGCAAAATTCAGAGGGATTGCAGAGGAGAGTAAAAATAACACTGACATTTTGAGAAATTTTTAAAAGATATGGGTAACTAAAATGTTTGTGGAAGTGCTGTGATATTAAATATCTACCACTCGGTTCAGACCGCTGGGACACGCAGGAGCCGGTTAGATGTGAAAGTTGCATCCCTCGGTGACGCAGGACAGACCTGCCTGTGCTGCATCCCCCACGGATGGAGACGGGTGCCACCACTTGTCTCTGCACCGGGGACCTCAGCGAGGCTTCCGAACGCCAAGGTGGTGCGTGTTGACCCGGGCAGCGGGGGCCGGTGCCCAGCGGCAAGTCTCTGGCCAAGCCCTTGGCAGGGAGGACTCCGGCTCGCAGGCGGCGCTGGCCCACGCGTGGCGCGGCTTGGGGGACGATGCTCGTGGCTGAGTTACAGGCTGGGTGGGGAGGGAGGACTTTTGCTTATTTATCTTTGCTTTCTTAGCGAAAGAGCTGCTTCATTTAGCTCAGGGAAAACCTTCACCTACAGCAAGCGGCAGCCTTTACTGGAAACATTACACTTTCCACACCTGATGAGAAACTTTTTGAGTTCTGCTGGCTCGCTACCATAAATATGGAAGGATTTTTAACAGGAGAGGTTAGGAGAGCGCAGGCCACGAAGTTAATCATGTCATTGTCTAAGTGGGTAAATAATCCTTTAGGAATGGCATTAAACTCTCATGGCCTGCTAACTGTATTATTAAAAAGGTTGGCCATATTGCGTAGAAATATTTGTATTTGGGCTTTTTTTCTTTAGAAAGTTACCGGGGAATCCAGTTCAGCTCCTTCCACGAAGTCCACCCCTACCCCAGCACGGTCTAACAGGGTCGTTAGTGTATTTATAGTTTTTATAGTTTTCTCTGAAAGACCCCATGAAGAAGTTGGGAGGGACTGAAAAAAAAACAAACCAAACCAAAAAACCCAACAACCAAACCTGAAACAAACACACAAAAGACCGTGATGAGCTCGGGGACCTTCCTCCTCACTTTTACGTGGGGTCACCACAAGAGACACGCAGAACTCAATTACGAATAAGAAATGCCGTGGAAAATGTAATTGCCATCTACCAGCAGGACCCTCTTGAATGGATTACTTTTTCCCTCTAGGAGCTTGCTTGTCAGTTGAGCTTTGCTTTTATTAAAGTACTTCTTTTTCCTTCAATTTTTGTCTGCTCAAAAATATCCTAAAAAGAAACTTAGGCTTTTTTTCCCCTCCCTAGTAGAATAGCCCTATCAGCAGTTGCTTAGCCTATTTTTATATTAAACAGAGCGGAGGAATTTTCTAACAAGAAGAGAGGATTTCAGTCACTGTTAGTCTCCCTCAAAGCCCAAGCCCGAAGCAGACAGTTTTCCCCACCTCTAGCTGTCCTTTTGGAGAAGAAAGGCACAACAAGTCTGCCGTGATAACGTGTATAGTAATAATTTGGGATTCTGTCTCAATGACTTTTTAGTATGTATTTCTTTAAAACATACCGGAATGTTTTCTAAAATCTAATCTTACAGAAATAAAGTTAGGAAATTGTCATTATGGATAGATGAAATAACAAAGAACACTATTACTTGAATGAAAGCAACTGATTTGAATGCAGTAATGATTACTTTAATGATAATGGTTAGCTAGAAACACTTTGGGCCAACAATTTTTTTTAGGTAAGCTGTATGCATATTTATAATTTACAAAGTATATATGGCACAGCAGAAGTAAGTGTTCAGAAGCAAAATAATAGACTCTGATATTGCTACCAAGACTTTAGAAACAAAAGCAGATGTGCTCCAAGGGAAGAAGAAAGGATGTTACAGCAATGCCTGTTTCTGTTGGTTTTTTTTGGTGTTTTTTTNNNNTTTTTTTTTTTTAAGAACTCTGATCAGGTCTATCAAACAGAGGGGAAAAACATGTAGATGATTTTATGAAAGATGAAACAGCCAAATATCTTGCCTAATTGTATAAACAGAGAAAATATCCAGTTGTAACCATAACTAGTGTAAAATCATTGTTGGTGTATGGTTTGGAGATGAGAACCTACAGTGTTATTTTTAGAGCAGTGTAATGGGTCCTTTTTTCCTTAACATATTAAGACAGATAAGGAAAAATGAATAGAGAGCAAGAGAAATCAAGCAGTCGGCTATTGCAGGAGTTACCACTGGCTGTTACAATAAATACAGTGGGTATTTATGGGACTCCAAGGGGGTACATAAGGATTGCAGTTCTTCTGGTGACAGTCACCAGCCCAAAGCACCGTGTCACTTGGTCCTGTTTAGACTTGCAGCGCCAGGTTAAACGGTGCGTGAGCTTTGTGCTTTCACATGGCTGAATTTCAGCCACTGGGAGCTCACCGAGCGAGCGGCAGAAGCTGCGTTAAAATGTAGTGTTGAGAGAACTTCCAAACCCGGAGCTGGTTCTCGGTTAGGAGGTGTCTCTGTGGCTGATCTCGGAAACACGCTCGCGTTCAGTTCATCTTGCAACGCTACGTCTCCGGAGCGTTATTGCTTCTTTCTGCACCTGACAGCTGACTTTGGCATCTGCAATGAATCCTTCTGCAAAAGAAGCCAAGTGAAGAAGGTTCTGGATGTCAGCTCATAGCCTGTAGAAAAACTCATTAAGAGATGAGCCGCTCCACGGACCATTTTGAAAACAGAAGTTCTCGCACAAGGAAGATTATTATTCAACAAAATGATTTCTTCAAGCAGCAAACAAAATACAAATCGGGCTTGTGACGTGAATGACATATTGAGAAGAAGCGCCAGTTGGGAATATCGCCTTAAACCAGCAACTGCATCCACCCCGGCTGTGGGAGCGTGTGCTCTTTGTGGAGCCCTCCTTCCCCAGAGCACCGCACGGAGAGAAGAAAGACGGGATCAGAGAGAGTCTCCGGCTGTAATGAAGGGAAGAAGGCAAGAGAGAAAATAATGCTCGCCTCTGCCCTTCGGTATTTCCTTTTAACACTGGAGGTGGTGTCCTCTTCAGCTGAGCAAAACACAGATAAGCTAGGACGCTGGTAATGCTCAACCCAAAGACAGAAATGCGCGGCTTAGAGAGATCTCTAGAGAGAAGGCAGCACGCATTTCGTGCCCACCTGCACGTGGCTCTCTGCAAGCCGGCGGGAACACCGGTGGCATCTTTGAGCTGGAAATTCATGTTTGGCTGTTTTACAAGACGATTTAACAATTTGTGCAGTTTTTAGCATAAGTTCCTTCCGAGCAACAACTTCTTACGAAATAAGAAAATAACCTTTTATAGTGTTTTCTGCACCAATTTTAAAGGCTGAAAGCCACGGCTCAGTCACTGTTATCCACAACCTGTGTGGAACCGAGTGATCAATAATTCTGTCTCTCTCCTGAAAATGTAAGAAAGCTGCTGGCGAGTCCTGGCGAGCTGCTCCCCTGCATCCATCGCTAGCTTGACCGATCGCTCGGCTTTATCAGTGGTCGCTTGTTTGGTGCTGGACCGTATCCTGCGCCGGTGACTGCATCCCGAGCCGGCAGACAGAGCCTCGGGCTGCCGGGAGGAAGGCGGGAGGCACTGCAGGTCCCGAGCCCTGCGGCCGGCCCACCAAGCCCCGTTGCTGTGTCTGCGGCTGAGAGCCCTGCAGGGACGGATCCAGGAGAGGGGCTGGTGCGAGGAGCCGGCAGCGCCTGCCCTCGGGGGGGGGAGGGATGGGGCTGGAAGCAGCTGTCGGTGCGCCGGTGTCCAGCAGCACGCACCATCGCCCGCCGCCCCCCTCGCCCGTCCCCGCACCAGGGCTGGGAGCTGGATCCAGGAGATGAGTCGGACCCTCCCCAGCGTCTCCTCCCGCCGCTCCCCTGGGGGCCCTCACTGGAGGGGGGGGAAGCTGCAGGCGGTTGCTGCTCTGTATTGGGTTGTTGCTCTGAGCTGCACGCCCCAAGTACCGGGGGGATGCTCTGATCCCTCCAGGGGATGGAGCACAACCGCTCCTCTGAGACGGTGGCTACCCAAGGCAGCAGGACCGAGTCCCACCCCCAAAACCAAACTGTGAGATATAACTGGTATCTGCTCACAGTGTGCTGGTATCTGCTCACCGTGTAAGAGCTGGGACCTTAGCACTTACCGGAGAAGCTTGGACTGGGTTTTGCTCTTGGCCAGAGGACCTCCAGGCGCCCGAGGCTTCTGGCAGACCACAGACCCCCTTCCCCGCTCGGGCTCGAGTGCCTCCCGCGCACGGCAGCACGCGCCCAGCGCAGGGGCAGGGATTTTAATGCAAGCGTTTGTTTTTAGAAGGGGTTTGGGTTCTACCTAATTCCGAAGCGAACAGCCGAGCACTTTAATATGTATGAAAACCAGAGGTCTTTTATCCAGCCCCGAGCTGCTTACGGGGGAAGGTGGCTCTGCCCTGCGAGGCGATCCCTGCCCTGCTCGCGAGCCCGTGGGCGAAGGCAGGGAAAGCTCGCGGCGGGGGGACAGCCACATGCAGAATCCAGCCCTGCTCCTAGGCTTGCCAGTCACCGTCCCGAATTGCAGGAGAAGGGACTGGGGGTGGAATAAATGGCCTAAGCTAACAGCCAACTGCAAAGTAAAATCACCCCTGAAATGGGTAATTAGGCGGCGAGCAAAAGCAGCTGCAATAAGGAGAGACCAGGAGAGCTCTGTCCTGAAAGCGCTGCGAAATGCTCTTCTGGGAGCGGAGCAGAACCCATTACAGCTGAGTGACTGAAGAACGATACTGGGGGATTTAATGTTGGAGAAATTAAAGCTGAAGGTTTCCAGATGGAATAATTAGTTCTCGGTACATTTTTTTGTAACTTGACACTGATATTTCCACATTTGGTTCCCAAAATGGTTTTAGAGAGAAGTATGGGATCTGGTGTGCTGTCTCCACCACTGAATCCAGAATAATAGTGATGTTATTTAAGAGCAATAATTTGGGAAGAGAAATAATTAGGTAAGGAAAGTGTATTAAAGTTACTACAAAGAGGATAAAGCTCATAAAAATGAAATTGCTTGGCTGATAAAGTGAAGTTTTAAACTTGCAATGAGCTTTGACATAACCGGGATAACATGGGGAGGTAAAATACCTAATTAAGAAGCTAAAACCATGTATTTGTACCTTCGAATAATGTGTAAAAAGTAGAGGTAGTAATGATTTTCCACCTTCTGCGGAGCCCGAAGTGCCCACGACTCACCCTCCCTCCCCTCATGTATTTTAAATAACCTGAGTTCAGTGTAACCAACTGTCTCATAATGCTGCCTTTGCAATAAGCCCTTCTAAGCAATTTGTGAAAATAGCGTGTGGGCTGATGATAATTAGGTGCCTCAGGAAAAGTCTGTCCTTGGCATGAAACATTACGGTCTTTTCACCAACTGATTTGGTGCATTTTGCGTACAACAGTAGTGTGGTGGGTGGGTGCAGCACCTTTCAAACGCTCCCACTTTGCATCCAGAACGTCGCTGTGGGGCATCACGTCTGCACCCAGAAGCGTCCTCCTCGTCTGGTGGATGACACGGCCATCCTTCGAGGACCAGCAGTCACCGTGCGTGCTGCAAACAGCAGCTCCGAGACAGAAAATTGTGTCCTGTGGGCAGTTTTGAAGACTTTCTACAAGACATGATGTGATGAATGACCGTTTCCAGCCCACTGCAAAGCTGACCACCCTTTTTATTGTTCTCAGTGTTATCCACATTTCAGAGCGGTTTCTATTGTTCCTATTATTTCTAAGGTTCACCGCTGAGTCTGAATAAAGCAGGTTTCAGGAAGGGCCTTGCGACTATTGGATAAACTGTGGGGCTGTTCTGATGTCTTATCAGTTAATGCAGTGTTTCTCCCATGTCTTTTCTGGAAAACTGATCTTTTCTAAACTGCAGGTTAAGCAATAACAAATGTTTGTTTAGGACTGTAAGAACTGATATGAAGACTCCTCTTCCAACTTCCACGCAAACCACAGTGCTCAAATGCTGAGTGGTCTACAGTGGTGAGAAGAGGACAATTTTTTATCCCTTCAGGATGAAATGCAACTTGCTTTTGGGAGTAAATAAACAAGTTGCTGAGTATATGACAGACTGCTTTGCCGGACTGTGGTATCTTCTGCCTGCCCTGCTAGTGCTACGGGGTGTGCAGATTTGATTACTGCTCTTCACCTTTTATTGATAAACTATAGCTACTAGTGACCACCAAAAAATTTGAATCTTTACGCTATAAACCCTACTGTTATTCTTTCTACAAGGGAGTTCATCCGACTATCCATCAAGTATCTCTTTGGAGTAGTAGGTAGATGTGAGATGGCACCATCTGTTGTTTGTTGTTTTGGAATCCACAGCTTTTTGACTAGCTAGATGTTTTGAACTTATCCATATTTTGCTGAAATTCATAAAACAGTTAATTTCTAAGCAAGTTATTGTGAGTGAATCCATTGATCTGACTTCACTGAGAACCTGGAATGCTCAAAATTTCTTCCTAGCTATCTAAGGTACCTGAAATGCATGTAAGAGATGTGGTGATGCAGAGGACCGGATCTCCAGGCTTTCAGTGATGGCTGAAGAATGTAAACCAGGAAAGCATCCCCCTTTTGAAAAGTTAAAAATAAAACACCCCTACTGATTCTCTTCTGGCAATGCCTACCAGGAGCATCTCCTATGGAAAGCCCCTAGGGCCCTTCCTGAGCATCTGGACCAGCACCGGGTCAACACGCTTGCCCCGGCAACGCTCGTACTTAGGGGCAGGTGACCATACGTGGCTGGGAGGGAGCTCCTCCTCATATCCCTTCCCTGGCACTGGGAGAAGCTCCCTTCCCTTCACATAGTGCTTTGCCAAAAGAGCTACTGCACTTCTGTCCCAGTCTGACGGGTGGTGCCTGAGGGCAGCGTCACTGCCATGGCTGTCACACGCGTTCCGGGCGCGCATCGGGGATTCCTCTCTTACGGGTTTTGGCCATCCTCACCTGATCCGGCTGGATGTAGAGGGCAGACGGGTTGATGCGTCTACGGATTGCTTGGTCCCAAACTGGCATGGAAACTTTCTGGAGTCTTTTAAAGGAAGGCCCAGATCAAAGTGAGCTGTGTGTGTTCTCAGGAGCGCTCTGGGACACAGGGTGGCCAGAGGTAGATGTCTTTATCCTAGGGGTATTTTATCCTTCTGCCACTGTGGGAACTGGGAATGGCTACCGAAGAGGGTTAAAATTAGACCAAACAGAGATGTATTCCACCTGACTAGTTAAAAAGCCTTGCCTCAAATGACTGTGCTCTTTACTCCTCAATTCAAAAGGGGAATGTTTCCAGCAACTTAGTCTCTTGTGTAAGCATACAAAATGTGCCATTTTTTATATTTCTCATGGTTTGAACGCCTTTCTGTTTCTTTTCTTAGCTGCCTGAATTGATCTTCCTATATGCAAAACCCTGCAGAGCTTTACTCTGGACTATGCACTAGTTGTTCTGTTTTTAAAGAAAAAAAGCATGTTTGACTTCTGCCTCCAACATGATTAGAATAAATTTAAGATTGTAGTGAACGAGTTTAGCTGTCCCAGCAGTCCTGGCAGGAGATGTTTGCCTGTCCCCTCCATACTCCTGCTTTCAGTTGACCATGCAACTGAAGGGCAGTGGTCTTTCATTTGTTTTCCCTTCCTAAATAACCAGAGTTTGAAATTTTGGTATAAATAACTCCATCTTCGTATAAAAAAACCTTAAGAATATCGTATAAGAAATCAGAAAACAAATTGATTGAAGTATAATGGAAAGGAAATTCATATTTTACAGCTTGACTTGCCAATTAGTCATCTTTGTGCAATCACGTCCTTCCCTGACAGCTGCTCAAACTGCCATTGGGTTAATCTAGCACCCAGCAAGGAGAAGATTAACCATAATCTCCTGGTGGGACCACCAAGAAACCTGAAGGCTGGCAAGTTTGGAGACAGAGTGAAAAAGGAACAAATGGCTAACTTGGAAATGGAAAAGTGTCCATGGAAGAGCAGCTCCAGAAGTCACCAGCAGCATTACGAGGACGCGGTTCATTCACGCCAGCAGAAGGTGTTGATGTCTGCTGGGGCAGGCTGGGGATGGCGGAATGCTTCTCCGCCCGTTTCCCCACCCAGAGATGATTTTTGGCACTCACCTTTTTGTAAGCTGTAAGCCAGCCCCACTCCCCGGCTGGCGGAGGGCTGTGCTGACCTGCAGGACCGTCCCCGGGGTGACAGGACCATCCGCAAAGCCCCAGCTGCTCTGTCGGGTCTCCAGGCCACGGCCAAACCCTGCTGCTTGCTCCTCTGCCATTCATTCTCACACCGGCTCATTTCAATATCTACAACCTCTTACTCCGGGGCTTGTTAAGCAAGGAGATCCCTTCCTTTAGGTGATCTCTTTGTAGTTTCCTGAAGTGTCTCCCCTCGTTTAACCACTCTTCTCTGCTGTTTGACTTTTTAATTTGCCTCGCTGGTCTCCTGTTGCAGTTCGGGGGGTCTGTGTCCTCTGGGTGCTCAGCAGTGCTGGTCCGACTGCCCGACCAGGTTTGCCATGGGTCACCTCCTGCCAGAGAGCTGGGGAGGCTCCGGGAGCCGGCCGGCTCGAGGCAATCCTCGACATCCCCAGAGACTGAAAAGGCGCTCCTAGGAAGGCTGAAGTTATCAATCACGCATGTTTTCCTGCAGTGATTTTTACTGCACTGAAGCTACTATTCATTTGAATCCTACTTCTGTGATTTCTCTTAATGGGGTTGAAACAGGGATCATAGAAATCAAAGGAATTTAGCAAAAATCAGATCAGAGATCAGGTATTTCACATTACAGGAATAGAAACAAAAGGTCATTTTACTTCAGGATTTTTTGTTCGATGTGTTTGCTCCAGGGACTCTGCTCAGTGGAGGACTGACTTGTGCTCTGAGGAGCGGTGGAATCTGTTCCACCATCTACCACTCACACGTACGGCGTAGCTCCTCCTCGGCACAGGCCTTGGCAGCTAAATTACACGAGAACCCGACTGGTTTAGGCATCGGGGTTTAATCCCTCTCTCCAGGTATAGAGGGACTACTGCTTGGTAGCCACCGTTCCCAAAAAGGGGGATTTGTCAAAGCTGCAGGTGAGCTGCATAGGAGAATAAAAATAGCATCTGTGATTCTGCTAGCTAGAATAAAAGACATAGGAGCAATCAATCCTCATGCTACAGACTCTAACCTGATCGCGAGCTGGACTCAAGCTCATTTCCCTTCGTAGTATGGTATCGCACAATCAGGTGCACAGTGGGTTTATTTGATACATTTCTGAAATATCTGCTATTTACCACTGTCGGAAACAAATGACTAATGCAGCAGATAAGGATTAACCCAAGGGACAGACTATCAGTCTATGTTGTTATGAGAAAACTCAACAGAATAATCACCTAGCCAGGTCATTCATTTGGCTGGATGTTTTGACAGCTCTGCTTGGGAAGAAATAAGAGCTCCTCCGATGGGGTTCCTGATTGCTGCACTGCTGTGAAGGAGTGAATGGGGTGGGTTAGTACCTCAAAAGAAAAATGTGCTTGTGTTCACGCTTGCTTTCTCACACGGCACAAGATGCCCGAAGATGGCAGAGGGGATTCCCTCCTCTCACTCCGCACAGTATGAAATGAGCAGCTTAACCCCAGAGGCAGACGCTGGCAAAGATAGCTGCAAGCCTCATTCCTGGGACTCTGAGCTTAGGCAGCACACGGAAGCAGGGAGGAATTTATTTATTAGGAATTTGCTGAAGCATTGCATGAATTGCCAAGATTCTGGTCAGTGCTATCATATACAGGCAACTTCAGCATGTTCAAATATACATGGCTACAAATATACCTGTATATAGGGGGTTCTATATAATGCCTTCTGGATCGTGATACCGGATACTCTTCTGTTCATGTGTATCATCCCTATGGATGGCTACTGTGCTGCAATGGAGAGTTACATCATCTATTCTGTAAAACAGTTTGGTCATTACCTGATATTGTCTCACAAGACAACCTCAGCATGAAGAAAAGTGGTAATAATGTCCTCAGTAAGAAAAGTCTGTAATTTAGATATTAGTGAAATGGATCCCTTTGTGATTGTTTAGACTAATTTTTCAGACTTAAAAATGAAGATGAGGGGTCTAAACCTTTTATTCCAGTGTTAAATTGGCTTTTGGCTACCTGAAGTACACTTTGTGGCATTTGAGGGCTAACGTGTGCACCAGATGTGAGACTGGTGATGTCTCAGGCGACTTTTTTTCCCCCAAAGCGCTTCCAAGTTGAAGTTGCAATAGTCGAAAAAAGTTATGCCTCAAACACTTCTCCCTTCTTTCACCATGGCCTTTCTATTAACTCTCCCTTTTGTCACGAAAGGTGAAAAATAAACTCCCTTCGCTGACATGTGAGGTTTTTCCAGTGCGGTGACACCCCCGAGGCTGGCACGGGAGGTGCTGCGCTGGCCTCGCGGCAGGGAGTCGTGCCCGGGTCGCTCCCTCGCCCGTTCCCCGACCTGCGATGGAGGGGGAACCTCCCGCCCTTCTGTGTCCCTTTCTCACCCTTAGAAAACTCTTCCAAGGCCCAGACTAGATTTGTCTTGCTACAATTTAGGACTTCTTGTTCTGTCCACCAGGAGCATGGAAAACAGATTAAACCCTTCTTCTTGTCAGCAGCCCTGTGCATATTTATAGATTATTACCATATCCCTGCCCCCCCCCTCCTTTCCATT
>VWZR01005377.1:512118-541326 GCA_013397025.1 Oceanodroma tethys | reverse complement strand
GTGCGGCGGGCGGGGGGCAGCGGCGGGACGGGTGCCCCCGGAGCCGCGGTGGGCTCTGCCCGGTGGGCTCTGCCCGCTGCCCCTGCGCGGGGCGCTGCGCTCCGGTGCGCGGCTGCGCTGCCGCTGCTGCGCCGAGCGGCCGGCGGCGGAGGTAGGGCGTGCGGCGGGGCTGCCAGCCGGTTTGGAAAGCTGCAGTGGTGTTTTCCCCGGGAAGAGAAGGGCTGGGAGAGGGTCTGCCGGTCTCCCCGGCGAGGCGAGGCTCCATCATCCGGTACGCGCCGGCTGCAGGATGCGTTTTCTGCAAAAAGAGAGCAGAAAGGCAGACATGCTCCAGCGATGCTCCTACAGTCATACGGAATGTCAAGTGTTTCGGTTTTTTGAATACTCGTAAAGTTTTGAGTCGTGTCGGTTGAGCCAATCTGTCTCGTCAGTGCTTTCCCCTGATGGATATTTCAATTATTAATTGCTGTCGTAAGGCTGCTTGAAATAGTAAAGCGCTTCGGCTGGAGTGTTTGTCCTGTTACAGCAGAGATATCGGAAGCTGTACTCAGAGTTTTGCCTTGTCTTTGTATTTTTTACTAGATAGAACTAAAAATGAAACAGAGATTTGAGCGCTGTGCTATCCGCTCGATTTCATGTGAAGATTTCCAGCCTTTTCGAGCACGAGCGTCTCTTGTGGTTTGGGAGCAGAGTGAGTGGGAGGGAGAAAATAGGTAGTGCTGGGTCTAATGAAACAGTAACATCAATTACTCCCCAGTGTGAGACCACTTAAATAAACTGCGGAGCTGGTTTTACTGCAGGAACCCATTCGCCCAACAATTTAAGTTAAGGGAAAATATGTTTCCGACATTTCCTTTGGTTCTTGTTTGCCTTGAGACAAATTTTAAAACCACTTTCTAGTGATGTTTTTGTTTTGTATGTGAGATTCTGTTTGAGCAGAGAAAAACCAAGCTTCCCTGGCGTGTAGCAGCCATTAGCTGAGTACTGCTGTACTGCCAGGCTACTGATTTGTGGCTTTGTAAAGCAGTTTATTATGTCAGTGCCATGTGTCACTCACCATGTAATGCCTAAAAAACCACAAATTGTTGTTGGACTGAAGACATGCTTGAAATTTTCTGTGCTCATCTTTTATATAATTAGGAAATGATGAAAAGCCTCGGTTTACTCAGGGTAAAATCCTGTTGTTAACTTTTCTTCCTGTTTTTTTCCCCTAAGTGGATATTTGGAGCTCATTCTCCAGTCATAGGATTTTCGCCTTCTTCGAGCGTGGAATTTGTTCCTGTTTTTCCACCTGTGTACGCATCTACGGTTCCGCCTCATGCTGGGAAGAACTGGATTGATAAAAGGCTACCGAACTGCAAGGTAGGTCTGATCTTGGTATGTTGAGGTATTTTTAAGGCTGGAGTATACAAAGTATATGAGCTGAAAAATGTGATGGGTTTTGTGAATTGTGAAAGCGTGTGAAAGGTCAGCAGTTTGTCAGGCAAAACCCCGCGGAGGAGGGATGTTGTAAGAGAGGGTTAATGGAAGAAGCTACTTCAGCAGTTGGACATAGTCACTTTTCTGAAGTTATAAAAAGACTGAAATATCTTTAATATTAATCTTTGTTACATTGAGTAGAATGTTCTAATTTTACTATAGGATGGGATTATGAGAGTTTGCCATTTTCCCTTTCTTCTTGGAACTTCCACTGTTTTTCCCCAAAAGGGACGCCGCGGTACAGCGCTGGCAGCGGGGGTGTCACTCGCGGTCCTGCGCCCTCGTCCCGCCACAGTTACCTACATCTGTGCATTTACCTAGCTGAATAATTAAAACAAGGCTTTGTGACTTTATCCCGTTTCCCTCCCTCACCCCCATCTCTCCTCTGCATAAGACGGCTGAAGCCTCTGAATTGCAGGTGGGCTTGCTCCGGAGTAGCTGTGTCTGGGACACGATGGCCTTCAGCCATTCTTTTCTTCTTGTGGTGCTGCATCAGCTGATTAGTCGTGTTAAAAGCCAGTTAATTTTTAGATGGTCAGCTAAACTCAGCCAGCAACGTTTGTGGAGCAGAAATCAATCTATTTTTGCAAGTTTGTCCCTGAATTGAGATACCATCTGTATTGTAATATTGAGTTACAGATACTTTATTCTCACTTTTATTTCTGAGTTTTGTGTCTCAAACCTTAACATTCTTTTATTTATTTATATTGGACAGATATACTTGAATAATGCATTTGCTCTGGATTCAGCGTGGATACATCCTGAGGAATCGAGACTCTTCCAGGGCAATGAGAAACCTCTGTTAATGACAAATCAAGTAGCTATGGCTATAGCCAGGCCAGCTGCGGCCTCCAGGCCTCTTCCCACAGTGGTGCTGGCGCCTCAGCTGATACCAGGTCAGTAGCACATAAATAATTAAGTACTTACCTTTTTTTTTTTTTTTTTTAAATGCATCTCCCAGAGATGCATAAGCCATTTTCTGAAGTAAGGCTTTCATTCCATTCAGCTGAAAATCTCTTGCTTGATGTGAACCTTGATGGCAAAGTGCGCTTTATCCTCTAAATGACTTTTAAGGAAAATAAAGATCGTGTGTAATTATACAAGATTGTAACAGATTATTCCATAACTGGTTGTCGACTTCTGGAATGAAGGGGCCAGCCCCCCCAACATCCTTGGTTTATTTTCAAACAAGAAATTGGTGACACAGTTCATGTATAATTCTCCTATTGGCTGCTAATTTTAAGAATTTGGTGTGGTCTGTGTAGACAGCTATCATTAGAGAAGAGCAACTGATCCATCATCTCATTAAGACTCAGTTATGCACAACAATATTTGTGAAATAAATTCCATTAATCTGCATAACTCAGGTTTGTCACAGCTGTTAACAGAAGAGCTAAGCTTTAAACTTGGAAAAGAACAGAAAATACATTGCAGTAAAGCCGAATCTCTCTATTTTGGTAGTAGTAATTTAAAATAGCAGTTGTTTCATAGAAAAGTAAAGTAAAGAAGTAAAATGCTGCTGATGTTTAAGCCCCTAACATATATTCTGAAATTCAGAATTAGGATATTCTTAACGGCTTGCTGTCAGTTCTTTCCTTCTTTCTTAGACCGAAGGTAACGTCTATTCGGTTGACAGCAGAGCCCCTCTTACCTTGGCCTTTGCCCTATCAAGTACTTCTTATTTTGCAACTGTATTTGCAACTTATTTTGCACAGGAAGTTTTCTTGTGTTTTGCCAGTAATGCAGAGATTCAGTGAGAGTGCTGGAAGAGATCCTTACTGTTTGGGTTCATTTGCCAGACTGATTAATTAGCAGTGAATATTGTTCTGTATTGAAACATGTTGAACCACTCGAATCGGTTCCATATTTTGGTGTTTTAGCAATCAGTTGCAGTAAGCTGCCTTCTCCTCTTGCCAGAATCGCCCGATGCTCAACTGGAGTGCTGCTCAGCAGCGCTCGGAAATGAGAATGCCACGGGCGAAGCCCCGCTGTATTAATGCGTTCCTCCCGGGATGCCGTGGGGAGTAGTCGCGCTGCGTTCCCAGACACGATGCGTTGTTCGAAGTGTGTTTTTAAGCGCAGGCGCGACGGTGAGGGAGGTGTTCTGCGCAGGGGAGCGACAGCCCGTCGTTTGTTTACGTATGTTAAAAATATTGCAATAATTTAAACATGCATAAACATATTTTATCACATACAGTATTTCAGGCGTAAAGCAAGAGCGTACCTGGCAGCGGGTTAGGGAAGCGTGCCAGGCAGAACAGGGGCATTCCCAGTCTGATGCCACGTTTGTGGTCTGTAGGTAGCATGGAGAGAAGAAGGTTTTCTTCCCCCTGGACAATATGTACACACACTCAAGCCTGTTTTCACAGGAGATCCTCAGGCGGATCCAACTCTTCCTCCGGCAGCGTGCTCAGCGTTGGCTGCCACCTCTCCAGAACCCCCCTGAGCTCCCGTTCAGGTGGGAGAGGTGCAGGGAGGAGCACGATGACCCCCAACCTTCTTTCTAAATCTTCCCATCCCTCTTTAAATCTTATTTCTGACTGATGCGATCAGTGCTAACCCGGTAACATCCCCGGCCGCGTGTGAACTCCAGAGCTTGCGCAGAGAAGCGGTGGTGGCATTGCTGCAGGGTGGCAATATCGGTGCCTTACAGCCGTAATCAGAAACTGCTTCTGGGAAGTGTTATGGTAGTACTTGAAGTATTTCCTATATAATCTTTACACTTAATATGAAGAGTAATAAAAATACTGAGAGCAAATTGCTTAGTTAAGTGGTTTAAACTGAGAAGTTAATAAGCTTTTTGCAGGCTATGCGGCTGTATTCATTTTGAAAGCCTGTCTTACGGCAGGTCTGCCTTCCACGGTTATCGGTAATGATATAATTGTTTTCTCAATGTTTCAGCAATGTTACAAAGATAAAGCAATGAGGTATTGGAGTTTGGTGGATGGTAATGCACATAATTTAACAGTTGTGAGCTCCAGCTACTAGAAGGTGTTATTTTCTGTAAGAAAAGGAAGCAGCTATTATTCTCATGCATATTGCAAAACATGAATTTATGTACTTACCATTTTGTGTATCTAAAGCAAATAGCGACGTTTCATTTTCCCACCTAGGAATGATAGCTTGTTCTATGTCTACTGGATACCGTGTTTTTGTGAGGAAGGCAGCATCTAGATATTTTTGCAGAGAAAGGATTAATATTTTTGTCTCCCGCATTGTGCTCTTTGCCGTGTGGATGAAGTCGTGGCTGGTTTGGTCCCCAGCCAGGTGTGCCCGTACGGCATCTGGGTGTTCTGCACACCCATGTGCGGTCGGTGTCCGCTGGACGTGGGGTGAGGGACACCCGCGGGACCCCTTGGCGGCAGGCGTTAGATGAAAGCTGTAGCCCTTCGGTGTGTGACGTTCAGTGCTTTTACTGTTATTGATGCTATTAAAGCGGTTTTAAATGTTTGAAGGTACATTCTTGCAGTTTGGCATTCCTGGCTCTCAAGAGCATCAGTGTTCCTTGCAAAGGGTGTGTTCTAGAAGGTTTTCCCAGGAAACCTTGGAGAACAAGCCTTTCATCCAGCCTCCTGTGAGGGAGGGATCAGGAGGTACAGGTGGAGGTGTGTTGTCATCTCTTCAAGAAGCGAAGTTCCCCCGAAGGGCTTCACAAGCCGCCGGTGGGAGGGCGGCGAGCAGAGCCCGCCCAAGCAGAGCCCGCAGCAGGCTGCCGCTCCGGCAGCGGCTGGGCAGCGAGGGAAGCATCCCGATCGAGGTCATAAGGAATGCGGTGATTTTCTTATGTTGAGATGGTGGCCTTCAGCTTATAGCCCTTGAAATCCGTGTTTGCGTTCCGCTTGCTGAAGGGTGACTATGAAACGCAAGGTTAGCGAGTCAATGTCTCCTGGAATTGCGTGCAGAGTCCCGGCTCGCACAGGCTCCAGCGTTTGCCCGGACTGAAAGCTGGCTGGCTCTCCAGGGAACGCCAGCGCGACGCTAAACCCAACAGTCTGTGGGCACTCCAGTAGAACCAGTAATACAATGGTCGTTACTGGTCCTTGCTGAAGACCATAATACTCTGCAGCTCATTTCAGGGTATCGTGCTTTGGGCAGATCGTCTGCATACAGACTCGGGAATTCTGTAGGGAGACCCTCAGCCTGCGGTAAGGAATTCCCATCCACACCCGAACCAAGTCCTGGCCATAACCAGTGCTGCAAGCGCATGGAAACGAAGGTTGCTTCTCTAGATCTTGGCAATGGCTTATTGAATAAATACCCTCGAGAGTTTCTAGGGGTTAAAGTTGTGGGCAGTTGCTCAGCAGCAATTTGAAAACTTGCATAACCTTGAAAATAGAGCGTTTGCAGTACAGGAACTTCAGCTAGGTTGTTGGGGAAATGGAGCCTGGATGCTGCCTTCTGCGCTTCTACTCAGAGCAAAGGACAATCCAACGTTTGAACATCTGTTTCCATTTTAAAACATTAGTCCTCAAATGGATTTTTTTTTTTTTTTTAAATGCACATTTCAACATAAATTGCATTTGCTTACTGATTTTGAGTGTTGTACTGGCCCTGGTACTATGGATGTCTTCAGTAATAGCTGCTAAGGTGTACGCAGAAGAATGTGTTATGGCAAACGCGTTGCGTTCTCGGAGGTCTCCTTCAGGGAGTTTGTCAGAGCCATGAGTGCTGGGAGGAGGCGCTGAAGAGGTGAAAGCCTTTTAATGGTTTTCATCTTTAACAAAATGCTCCGAGTATTTTTTTTCATTTGTAACAGAGGCAATCTAACCTGGAATGAAGACTTCCTGTGCTTTGCAGTGTTGGTTTCCTTGAAGGAAAATAGTCTTCTTAAATCAGATATTTTTTTTTCTTTCTTTTTTGCTTTTTTTTTCGTGGAATGATTTTTCAATAGAAAATATTTTCTGCTAAGTCAAAGCTTTGTTGCTGTCTCTGCATTTCCACAGTGTCTCTTTGCTCAATAGCAATATTTTTGCTCTTTCATCCATTGGTGTTGAAATTAGAAATGCCAGAATGAAGAGTTCATGTATATTCTTTCACCAAATTGCTTTAAGCATTACCAATCCTATGTAGATTAAAATTTTAATCCTTTCTGTTAATGTCCTTTTCTTTTTTTGAATCCCACTAACATCTACAGATCTGAGCCAATATTTTTCATAGCAAGTATCAGTATTAGAATTTATATGCATATACACATATATGTACCGATAGTTTTCTAGGTAATTTCAGTTTCAATTTCAGACATTACAAATCTATGAAGAAATGTGGTTGCTTTGTGTTAAATTTGGGTTCCATTTTCTTGTATTTTTTAACAGTTTTGAAATACATGACACAGGACCTCCGACTTCTGACCTATTTCCTGAAAACAAGCTTTATATTTGAAGCACATGTGTATAAATAAGTAGTCAGGTTTTGGGCCACTCAGATACTTTTATTTTAAATGTGCATGTGCTAGTGCTCCCTGTTGTAAAACAGGAATAGTGCTGCAGGAACCTGAATATCCCTGAAATGCCGTGAAAACCCTGTTTATTTGAGGAGCATTCAGCACTGCAGAGACGAGCACTTTATTAAGTCTCTGGGAACGCTTGACTTTCATCGCAGCCTTTACAAAGTTTTTGTTTTGTTGTGCATTTTTGGTGCTTTTTCTTGTTATCTCCCAAATCAAGTGCAAACTTGAGCCCAGTTAAGATTTTTTTTTTTTTCACTTAAATTATAGAAATAAAACTACATGTAATGTGTTTATGGGAAAGGCTTATAGTTCTGACCATTTCATAATTTTGTCCTACCTGGCCCCAAGACCTCATTATAAAGAAATCCAGATCTTTCAGTGATTTGCAGAGGCTGTTCTTGTTTGTGAGGAGTCAGGTATTTTTATTTATTGCATATGAGCAAAATAGTGAGCTGTTAGCGGTGCTGTTACTGGCAGACTCGTGCAATAGCTGGAGTTTACAAATGGAAAAGACAATAAGCTTTTTTTCCTCCCTTTGGGCTACAGAGGATGGAGATATCAATATGTTTTCCTTTGCATTGGGATAAATATGTTATTTAAGTCAATCCATTGCTTCATTTTATCGATTGACAAATGCTGCCTTGGTTGCTCAGCAGCTGACGTCTCAGACCACGTGCAGGTTAGGCAGCGGGGCCAGCAGGTGCCTGCTGCGAGTATCGGCACCGGTGCTATAAATCGGCGTGCTGTAGGTCTTCCAAGTATTGGTGCCTGGTAAAAAGACAAAGTTCCTTCCAAGAGGCATCAGAAGCTCCCATTAAAAGCACAACTGGTGCCAAGCCCTGACATGGCAGGGGGGGCATTGCATGGGGGGGGGTTGTTTATAAATTGCTGTTCAGCGACGTTTGGATTGTGTAAGAAATGACAGGAGGGGATTAACCAAGAAGCGACCGTGCCTCCATCTTCAAAGCTCAGAGCCATCATTTCAAGGGTGCACTTTGCTGAGGCAGAAGGTGATGGGTTTGTGCTGATTTGGAGTGCCGTCCTGACCCTGGGCGGTGCTGGCCAAGTGAGCCCTCCCAAATGCCTGGCATCAGTGATATCCTGCATTAGGCACTCAACCAGCCTGGTGTTATGTAGGGGTGGGCTCACTTTAAATAACACTTGCCATTTCCTCCTCCTTTTGTAAGCGTCTACGTGAGTTTTTCTGCTGGAGCCAAGTCTCTGGTCATTGATCTCCGGCGGAGGGTCGCCAGCTTCCCACCAGCAGCGCTGCCGGCCCGGCTGGCGGGAGGTGGGCACCGCAGAGCCCACCGAAACAGGTGCTGGAAAAGTGAGGTTTCATTGTTTCTGAAAAGGAAACTTATTTTTAGTGGTAGTTTGTGTGTATCTTTTCTAGAGATACATTTATTCTATGGAAAATACCCAACGGGAATGGCGTCTCAGTCTGCTGAAGAGTATCGGTCCTACTGACTTCATGGCACCAGAAAATTGCTTTTAAATGGTAGAGAGCTGAGTGGAGAAAGGAAGGAGAATAGCTATGCTTGATCCCAAGGGCTTGTAGTAAACAGCCTTCTAATCCTGTTGATGAATAAAACAATAATAAAAGTAACTTATTTTCCTAGCTGCTATCCATTTATGGGGAATTATCTAAAAAAAATTTAAGTAAATCCAAATATTCACAAAATGTCTACAAGTACAAAGTTTACCTCTGACTCACTAAACTTGGATCTCCCCCTTTTTTGTGTTTTGTGGTTTTATTTTTTTTTTTTTTAATTTTTATTTTAAACCTCTTTCCATTTGGCATCTTGTGTCTGATCTTCTACCAGCGTGAGGGACAATTTATTGAGAAAGTTGAGAATTCAACCTTTAAGTTCAGGCAGCGTGTGCCCCTACTCGGCTGCTCAGCGGGAGCCGGGGACAGCCCCCTCGGGAGGGGAAAACCCAAATCCAACCAGCATCTCCTTGGACGTACTGAAACCAGTATATTTACATGTATCTATATGTAGTATAAATATCTATACTATTAAAATACTCATGTCTTCAAACTTAACATTTATAATCAGTAGCCTTTTAATCCTAGCTATCATTTTTTACATGTAAGTGGTCATTTCTGTCAGCTCTGCAAATGGCCCAACCTGTGGGGTTTTCAGAAATACCGGATTTGTAACTGACGGATTAAATACTCTTGAGAAAATGTTTTTCTCTCGGCATCCTGCCGCAGCCGGGCGCAGGGCGGCCGTTGGCGGGGGCTCCCCTGGGTGCCTGCCCCTCCGGCCGGGAGGAACGGGGACAACAAGCAGAAAAGGCTCATTTTCTTCTGTAAATCGTCAGGTTTTGCCCTATTGTATTTATTTTTTTTTTTTTTAACCTTGTGTTTTAATGGATTAGCTGCCCAAGTCGGCTCCTCTGACACCAGCACTCTGGTGGAGAGAAGGTGGCGAGAGCAGGACCTCCCTCCGCAGGAGCGGGGCTGGGAGGGCGAGGGAGGGTTAGGGCAGAAACCACCATCCCTGTGCAGCTTTTGTTATGGTATTCCCCCTTTTAATGGTTGGTCTTCAGGGAGGGAGGATCAAGCAAGGACAGTCATTTTAGCCTATTTCAACTACCTTCTCTTTGTTTCCCTCTCCATCAAAAGACAGTTGTTGCCAGTTTTAATTCTGACAACAGTCTAATAAAGAACTGTCATCTAGAAGACTTCAGTTTACAGACTCTACAGATGAAGGGAAAGGGAATAAGGGATAATAAACAAGAATTCACCTTTCAATTTTTCTTTCTTTCTTTTGGAACTGTTTTTTTCACACATCTTCGGGAGCAGCGTTAAATACTTTATGACGGCTGTTGCCTTAGAGCTAAACTGGCCGCCGTGCTGGGACGGCGTCCTCGCCAGGCGGGGTTGTGATCTGTCTTCCCGGGGCTGGTGCGTACGGGGGATGCAGGTGCGATGGAGCTGCCACGTCAGCTCTTCATTATCGCTCCCTCCTCTCGACCCGCCTGGCAGCAATAGCTGCTCAGGGAATTTACTCTGTGACAAGTGTTCCCCTTGTTAAAACGTATTGGCTTCAGGCTGGGTCGCAGCGCTGCAGCCCTGCGCCGCGCACGGGTCCCACGCCAGCGGGCTGGACCGGAGGGGTCGGCTGGCTGTGCCCGGCTTATCCCGCAAACCCTCCGTTCCAGGCCGATTTGGGCAGCATAGCTGAGATTCAGCGAACATTTCTGAAATGCCTTTGTAATCAAAAAATGATGGGCTTTTAATTTTTTTTTTTAAATAGCAGCTGGGACTGTGCAGTGCTGGGTGCAGCAGTGTGGGTGCCCGAAGAGCAGCGCTGTGCCGGGGGCCAGGGCGGGCGGCAGGGAAACCTGAAAGGAACAGGGATACGGGCAGTCAGCGCGCTAGTCGGCAGTTGGTTTATGACTAAAAATAAGGAGCTTGCGTATTGCTTTAAAAAGAAGTGAGAATGGTATGCATCCTTCTATGGGTGAGGTTTAGGACCTCAACATTACTAACTTCTGTTAACTTTGGGGTCAAAGAATTTAACTTCTATTTAATTGAATTGGTGTTTAATTTTATATGACTTCCGTAGCAGACACATTTAAGTTGAAACCCTTCATAATATTTTTTATATACATGGAAAATATTTCAGATCCCTTAGGAAGCTACTCAGTTTTCCTAGTAGTGTTGAGTTCTGGTGTCCTTTTCCCATGCTAAACTGCCACAGATTAGCATGGGAACAGCACTGAAACAGGAGGTTTGGTGGTTGGAAAGCTTTGATAGAAATCAAGTGCTGTGTGATTCCATATGCTTGGTGTGCGTTTACCTGGATAGAGACAGATCAGCACATTGCGGTGGAAATCCAGTTGTGTTATAATTGTGTCTTTGGGCTATTCTGGGCAAAAAAGAAGAGGCAGCCAGGTCAGTGTCTGCGTTGGGGTCCTTTGGTCCTCACCTGAAAGAGGACCTCCTAATGCAGAAGAGCTCTTGCAGGGCCTTTGGGCACTTGCAGTAGCTCATGGGCTGGAAGGATAAGCAAAACCCAGCGATTCATTGGATCATTAAAAAAAGTTACAAGGAACATTATATTCGTATGCATTAATACTTTTTTCTCCAAGACAGACGCAAAGTTCAAAAGGTCTTTAACCTGCTTGAAATTTTTTCCTCTCTTATTTTTTTAATGTGGGTCTTTTGGGAAAGATATTCATAACCCTTTGGTAAAGGGCTCCTGTAGGCAAAGCTGAAGACAAAGACTGAAAGACCATAATAATCAAGTGCAATTTAAAACTCATTACATTGTCTGTACAGTAAGTTTTCACAATACCGGTAACTTTTTTATCTGAAAGGGAAGGTCTTGAATTACCCTTTTTGGGTAAGAGTGGATCTTCATATCTCACAAGTTTTAGTAGTCTTTACTTTTGTCTTGTTAAAATAAAGTAATTTCTGTTCTTTTGGGTGTTTTTTCATCAAGGAGGAAAATCTCATAGTTTCAATTTGTAATGTGTTAAGACAATGTCAGTAGCCAAAAGGCAGTTTTGGTGTGCTCTGGCTGGGGAGATGGTATGTGAGTGTGGAGAGGGCACTGGTGCAGACTGGGAGGAGCGGAGGGTTTTTTTGGTGGATTTTGGAAAGGACGTTGAGCACGCTCTGTGCTAGATGCAATACGTCCGGTGGGTCTCAGCGGGGTCGGCCTTATATCGCTGAGGGTCTCCTTCCTCCCTGGCAGGCAATGGAGACTACTTGCGGGCAGGTCATCGTGCTGTCTGATTTAGTGTGTGCCACCACGTCTGTCTGTCTGTCGGGTTTGTGTACCTGTGTGGGGAGGGCTCACAGCCTGCCCTTGGTGTCCTGAAAACCCCGCTGGCTTTGGGCAGTTGTGCTGTTCCGTCAAGCCATGTGCTGGCCAGACACGGCAGCGTGGCCCAGGCTGGTTTGTCCTACACCAGGAGTGGTACCTGGCAGTCCAGTTGTGTAGCTGGCAGGAACAGGTCTGCCACCTGAAAATGGGTCTTCTGGATGAGGAAATTGGGTACAATTCACAAACTCATGTAGATGATGCTGTGCTAGAAGAGAAGGCACAACAGAAACAGCTCCTCTTCTACACCCGTGTGTGTGGACCCTTTTCCACATGGGTGTTAGCAGGTAGGTAGTTGGCGATGACATGCCATCTGTTGTGATGGCTTTGCCGCCTGGTCGCAGTCTCTTCGCCGCATTTCACCACTGTCGGTTAATTATCTCTGAATAATCTCTTCATTGCGTCTTCAGCTGCTCTCTGCTCTTCAATTGCTTCTCATCAGTATGTGCTACCCATCTCGGATGTTTCCCCCTAACCTGTTTGCTTGAGAAGAGCAGAGCTGGAAGGCTGGGGAAGGACACTGAGGTGGGGTTTGTTATTTCAGCAGACAAGTATTACCTTACTACCCAGGATGTAGCGTGACTTGGCAAAAACAGATTTGGGGAAACCACCATTGCTAGGAAAAAATTGCAGGTTTTTTTCCCCTCAAGGGTATATCAATGATAGTATTTTACTACTATTTTCAAGGCATGTGACTCTTGAAATTCATGTGAATGTGGGGTGACTAATGATGATTCTAAAAACCCCTTTCAAGAAGTCTTTGGAAATACTTACAGCAAAATCTGGTTTGTTTCTGAGAAGATGAAAGTCCCTAACTCTCAACAAGTCATGTCCTGGGCCAGCTTCCAGTTGCTTTGGCAAATCGTATCTTATGTTAGAGGTTGATAAACTGCTGAGATGATTGTTCAGTTGAGTGCAAAGCAAGAGAGTGGGCTTGATGACCCATGGACACCCTCTCTGTGCTCTCCTCTCAAGTATTAACAATTATAGGGATAGTCCTTTCTTTATGGAATTATTTAGCAGGAGAGAGAACTTCATCAAAGGCGGGGAAATCACAAAAACTTCTCTTTCAACTGACTGATGAAACTTTAATAAGGAGATTGATGAAACTTTAATAAGGAAGCCCTGCTTCAGGAGTGTTACTCGTCTGTGCTGGTGGAAGACTTTGGCTATCCAAGCAACTAAGGCTTACATTATTTTGCGGCTTTCCTGGGCTTTTTGGGAAAATTGCATCTTCTTCTCCAAAATAGAATCAAATGAGAAGTAAATAACCTTCCTGCTCCTGTACCCCATAGGAAACCAGCAGAAAAGTCATTTTTCTAGACAACATTAGTTTTCATGAGAGTTACAGAAGAAATTTTGTGGATTTTTCCTGACTGCCAACAGCTGGAATTAGGAAGGAGTGCAGGCTCTCGGAAGCCAGGTGTTTAACCTAACGGTCTGTTCTAGTCCTGAGGTGAATAAATAATAAACTTATATTAAACAGTTGGATTAGTTGGACACTGATTTTTTTTTTTTTAATTTCCATTGTGACTCTGGCAGAACAAGCTGTTTTTCATCTATCCATGGTTGAATTGTCAAAACTTTAATATTTGTGGGTTTTTGCCTGCGTGCCTGTTAATTAGTGCGTATGCAGGTGTTTTAAGTGAAGTCTTCTTGGAAATGACAAACGCAGTAGAAATAATAGAAGGTTTTTCTGTGATGCTTTCTGAAAATATTTGACTTCCTTTTTGCTAATGCTGAGAGCTTATTTTGTTGGCAAATAATTGTTTATAAAGAGTTAGGAGCAAAGCTGCCAAAAGTTAGTGTAATAGATAGCCTCAGGAGCCCCGATTAGCTGCAGCCAAAGCAGGTTCCTTTCCAAAAACCACTGACCCGCTCTTCCCCCAACACTGACTGAGAGCAAAACAGCACTTGGCATCTGAAAGTCGAAACTGTTGAGGTGTCTGAAGCCAGAGCAGGATGGAAAAGCCTGGATGAGGGGCGTCGGGGCTACAGAGCTGCGTCGGGGAATATGATCTTAGCTGGGCTTGCTCCGCTGCAGGTCTCCTACCCAGAGCAGAGGGGCTGCGTCACCCACCCCGGCCCCCGATGGCCACGCTTCCCGTGGTCACGGGCTGACTCCCTGTTGTCCTTGCAGAGGTGCGTGTGGAAAAAGAACTCCCACAAACTGACGGAACGCCTGAAGTGAGGAGTCTGATCAAATAGTGGTTTTCTGCAGAGCTACAGTTGGCTCTTATTGCCTGAAGGATTTCCACATGAACTGAAAACATTTGCTAAATGACATAATAAGCTAATGATTGCTTAATTTTTGAATACATAGCTCAGTGTAGAGGAAGTAACAGCTGGTGTTTGTCAAATTAGGTTTTATCCTTAAAATTTTTACTACTCATTTTCTTGTTTATTTAACATATTTAGCCAAGATTGAGCTCTGAAGGTCTTCCTCCCAAGCTTGTTAGACTTAAAGGTAAATGTTAGATAGTCTAAAGTGAGTTTGAGCCTTGATTTGGGGGATGACTTCTGAGTTCCCGTGTGAAACCATTTGAAGTTTCCTGCATGGCGTGTTTTCAAGATGAAGGGTACCAGTATGTAAAACTTGTAGAACTCAGGTATTTGCATGCACATTACAGGAGAAAAGCCGGACAGATAACAGTAACGTTGGATGGTTAATAGAGCAAGTAACAAAAGCGTTCAGATTTGAAGTCAGACAACTTATATTTAGGAAAAGTCAGAAAAAGGGTGGTCATGCGCTGTTATGAAGCTGTGGGAGCTGAAGAGAAAATGCTGACCAATGTGTTCAAATATTTGACTTTTTTACTGAGGTTTTTCATTATAATTTAATAACCCTGCACGGTTTATATATGACTCACTACTGTCTCGTCCCTCTAGGTTATAATGGTATGTTCACATATATGGGGTTTTAATATACAAAAATGCACCAACCACAAGCTAGGACTTTAATAATAACAACTAGGAAAGGGGCTTTGAGAGTCCTTAGAAAATATATAATATATTCAAAATCTAGTGTCTCCCTAAGGGGGACATGCATACAGTGGAGGCAGGGTGGGAAATGTTGCAGACTTTTGTTCCATCTTGCATTGAAATTCAGAATGCCGGAAACATATCATCTTAGGTAAATCCCCTCGTTTCCAATTAAAATTAAATCTGTTGTATCTCACTCTTTCGCAGGTGGTTGCCAGAATAGCCTTAAACCGGTCGGCGGCAATCAGACCCTGGCGTTGGCCACCGCGGCCACCACCGCGATGGTGTCAGTGGAGCCTGAAGCCCCCCAGGGACCTTCGGCGCCGAGCGTCCAGCCCTGCCACGTGCTGACCTTCTCCCCTATCAAAATTCCAGTCTTGGCTGCGCCTTTTCCAGGTAAGGTCACTCCTGGTGGCACTAATGAGCAGCTTTTTATGTTTACTTTGCAACAGACAGAGGCTTCTGAGCATGAGTTTTGCTGTTGGTGTGCTTTGGTAAATTAAATATTCAGGGGATATAGGTGGCATTACTGTAATCCAGAATGAAAGTTATTTCCTCTGGTGCTGCTTAGAAGTGTTCTCTGAAATTGTGTGTTAAAAGTGAGTTCAGAACTCCATCTACATTTGCAATGTTTATGTACGCTGTGATGTTTGCAGGCAGTAGATGAACTGAGCTGCAGCCTCTGTCATCTTAGTGACTTCTGTAAGAAAACGTGGTCGTAGTGGCACCACGTCTTTGTGGCAGATCCTCAGGTTGCAGTGTTGGCAGTTGAAAGGTATCTGCTTGACATATGGTTAATATTTGTTTAAGACTTAAGCAGATTGTTTGGGTGTTTATAAAATATGCTGGAAGAATGTAGCCATGGTTTTGTATTTTTTTCTGATAGGTTTAGCTGTGGTTGCTTGCTGGAAAAAATGCTATTTTCTTAGCGTGGCTGTGTGTGACAACTTTCTGAATATGGCAGCTGGGGAAGTGCTATGGCATCCCTGACTCGCTATGGAAGTCTGACTGATTTAAAGTCTTTAGGATAATTTTTGAAACTGTTCTTTGAATGCTTAAGGCTAGATTTTAGAAAAGTTATGTACCAGTTAAGTTAAAAATCTAAACGAGGGTGCATTCTTCATCTTTTTAGTACTTAAAGTGTAACATAGCAAGACACAGTGAGACTGAATTTCGCAGAAGGTATGCAGTTACGGTTTTTGGTGTTCAGGTGAAATCTTCTTATGAGAAATGTACCTCAGTAATCATTGTTCCTGTTGAGCAGTCATTAGAATCACCCAGATAAATGCCTGCCAGGCGTACGGCAGCGTTTTCGTGTTTAGGGAGTCTGAAGAGCAAACTGACCCATAGGAGTAAAGGTACAAGTCTTTCAGACTTTGTCGCGGAAGGACGGTGCTGAAATGAGAACGGAAAGCAGAGCGAATCGCTGCTGTGGGGCAGGGAGTTGGTGGTGCTTCCCACAGAGTGTTCTTTGACCCACGGAAACCGTTTTGCCTGTTTGTAAGTGAGCATCTTAGAGGAGAATCCAAATGGGAAAAAGATCATTCTTTATCTGTGCTGCAAACCAGAATTACATGCCGGGTGTGTTCTTCCCTGCTTTCGAGATGAGATGCTCGGGCGATCTGGGAAGGAGCCGTCGCAGGACTTTTGATTTACAGCTGCAGAGGTGAGCTTTGCGTGAAGAGTGTTAGACATGATCGAATATTACAATGCTGGGAAGCTCTACCACTTCGATAACTGGCTCAGCTCTGCAATGATAAACATGTCAGGCCATGATAATTGTTGCTTTCCTTTTGAATGAGTGTATGATAGGCTATCAAATATCACACTTTGAGTGCCTGAGCAATCATCCTATTATCAATCATTCACAGTAAACCACACACTTCTGGCTGTTCTCTCCTACAGAATATATAGTAGCTTTTTAGAAAAGAAAGCTTGAAAATGCCCAGCCCATGTACGATAAACTTGAGATTCAGGTTGCCGTTTTCCTCTATTAATCACCATCTCTGGAGGGAAGGCTAGTGCCTTTGCAAAGGCTTACATAAAACATTTTTATGAATTTCCTTTTTATCGTGCTGGCGGAGGAGAGGACTCGAAGGTGTTGGGTTTAGGTTCTCTTTGTCAACACCAGCTCGATGAGCAGCTTCCCCAGCTGGTGCTGGCTGGGCGCGCTGCCGGCAGGGAGCATGCCGGTGCCCCCGGGGCAGGGACCGCTCTGCAGCGGGGCTGGCGTCCTCTGGCTGCGTCCAGGAGGGAACGGCCGTAGCCACCTGATAAAAACGGGGTGAGGGTTTCTGTAAGTGCTAACGAAGGAGCCGGGCGTTTGATAGGCGTGAGTGAAAAGGGGGGAGAAGCACGTAGAATCATAGAATCATTAAGGTTGGAAAAGACCTTTAAGATCATCGAGTCCAACCGTCAACCCAGCACCCATGCCCACTAACCCATGTCCTGAAGTACCACATCCACATGTTTTTTGAACACCTCCAGGGATGGTGACTCCACCACTTCCCTGGGCAGCATGTTCCAGTGCCTGACAACCCTTTCGGTNGCCGTCGACCAGCACCCCCAGGTCCCTTTCCGCCGGGCAGCTTTCCAGCCACTCTTCCCCAAGCCTGGAGCGTTGCCTGGGGTTGTTGTGACCCAAGTGCAGGACCCGGCACTTGGCCTTGTTGAACCTCATGCAGTTGGCCTCGGCCCATCGATCCACGTGCAGAAGCGTTAAACCCAGGGCGAACTCGGCGCGCGCGGGGGCTGCGGAGGGGCTGCCCCGCTCTCCTCTGCCGAGACGCGGCGGGCCGGGTGCTGGAGCTGGGTTCGACTCAACTTACAGGAGAAATGGTCAGTTGGCCAAAGGCAGCTCTCTGCTGTCAGAAATAAAAGTCTCTATTGACGTATAAGTTAATGGCTGGGAAAGCATCAAGAAAGCGTAATCTAATGTACAGATAATCCCAAGTGTGAAGCTTGCTTTATAACCCTGTCGGCCTCTCAGTTAAAAACATCTGTGCGTTGGTGTTTATTAAAGATGACTTATTGTTCTCAAAGAGAAAAACATCTCGGAGAGAGCATAAACTGTGGACCCTGGGGGCAGCTGCTTTTTTCTTGATCCATGTGTGATTTATAAAGTAATATGATAATTAATGAATTTTCCGTGTTCTCCTTGTCTAAAGTTTATGCAGGCAACATTCACATAATAGGAGTGAAGTTAGGAAACAAAAGATTACATTATTTCCATTTTAAATCTACTTGTGTATTGGTGCCTATAAGGCTGAACATTGTGTTCTTAGTTATACACTGTTAATTGATTTTACTGGAGATCGGTATTGTAATACCACCTTGTGCAGTACTGTATTTCTAATCGCAGCAGTTTGTTCAATCAATAATCTTGTAATTGAATATTTACTTTTAAGGAGGCCTTTTAATATGATTAGTTTTGCAGCCTTATGGTTCGGCTGTGTTACTTTCTGCCAGCCTAATTAGTAAACTTGTTGAGTTAGTAAGAAATAGCAAGTTGGTGAGACAAGGTGGGCCATCGGTGCGGTATGGCAGCGGGCGCTGGCGGGGACAGGATCCAGGCTCCAGCAGTTTTCCAGCCTCGCAGAGGAAATTTCTTGGAGCTTCCTTGAAGCAAATCGCCAGGTCCCATGAATTAAGGTGAACTCAAAGTATGCCGAATACAGTGGTAATTTTTGCAAGTTCATTTTAATACAATTTATTTTACATTTTGTAAAAGAAAATCAGAAGTAGAGCTATAACAGAGTACAGGATATTTGGGGAATTCAAAACCTTTTGTAGCCTTTCCCTGTGTGGGATGCTGTGGAGGATCCTGCTGGGTCTGTGCCCCTGGGGATAAGCAGGCGAGGGTGGGATGCGCTGGTCCCTCGGCTCTGTGATGGGAGAAGCTTCTGTAATCTTTTTTGCTGTTGGGTATTAGTTTGGCACCATGCTGATCTTAGAAGCTTTTAACGATGAAATAAATTTATGGAAAAGAAGCAGCATAAAATACCCTATATTTAAGGTTGAGGAAACTATTTGTCGCTACGTGAAGGGGTCTGTGATCTTCTGGGGAGCTATGGTTGCATCTTACAATGTAATGTAGAACAAAAATACAGGCAAGGCTCTGACCACCAGTGAACAATCAGAAAAAAAAAAAAAAAAAAGAAAAAAGCCAGCGAGACACAACTTTTTCTCACCCTCCGAAGTTCATACTCAAGTGTTTGTACATCCCCCTGGTTTTAGGTCCAGGACTCCGTGCCTCCGTGCTGCGGCTGAATGCCAGCTCGGAACACCGCATCCCCGCCCGGACCAGGCGTTACCAAACCCAACCGTCCCGGGGGTCTGTGGGCTGGCAGTGTTCCTGTTTTCTGGCCTAAGACATCTCCTCTGGCCTGAGAGCCCCCTGTAGCCACAGTCCCTCCTAGTGTAGGATGTGAATTTTCTGCTCTTAATGCTTCTGGATTTGACATTTAAACTGTTAATATCCATTCAAATCAGAAACCCAACGGAATTTCAGTATGATGTGGACATTGGAATAAATCAATATTACAAAGCCTTGTCTTGGTGCTATGGGGGTCGAAATAGAATACCAGTGTCGTTCTGGTTTTGTGTTTGGGTTCGTTTACTGCTCATACTGTTGACAACAGTCGTTTCTGATCTATAAAAGATGGTTTCTGCCATTGCCCTGATTTGGAGCTGTGTAAACGCGTTGCGCAATTCATGCAAGAGTTAAGTCGCTGCTGAAGTAGCTTTCTGGAGGTGAGGAGTCGGAGCGATATTGTAAGCAGAAAAGGAGGGAGCAGAGTATTGTGTCTCTCCTTCCCCAGTCCTACCTGCACTTCAGAAAATCTTGACTTTGATGAATGTGCATGGAGAACGTGTGTATTGAAGTTTTTTTTTTTTTATTATTTTTATTTGGTAGTAATTTCAGATAGAGCAAATCTGTTTTTCTTAGCCACCTGACAGGCACATTATTCCTCCCTACCCTTCAAAAGCCATGTCAGTGGTCAGGTTCCTCCCACCAAGCGCCTGGTGTCCTGACTCCAGCTCAGTAAAAGCTGCGGGGGCTTTGCTAATGATTTGAACGGCCATAGGGTCACATCTACAAATAGTGAGTAGGTGTTTGGTAAGTCTGAAAAATCTTGAAATCCTTGGATGTGGTGTTGGAGAAGGATAAAGCTAAATGCAGTTCAAATGTGACGTGGAAAGCTAACGGTGCCTGGAAACAGTGAGGCTCCAGGATATTACAGAAAAAGTTGAAATAAAAAAAAATCAGATAAAATTAAAAAAAAAATTAAAATAGAATGTAAAGTCAAAACTATTGCAGCCAATGGTGCTGGCTCCTCTAGCTGTGCCCAGGGAGATGCAGTGGGAGGTCTCAGGGGTCTGGGCTTCTGTTTCTGACAGCTGGAAGAAAGCGTTCTCCTTCTGCTCTCTGCTTTTCTAGACTGGTTTGGTTTGGTTAGTCAGTTCTCATTTGGTTTAAAAAAAAAAAAAAAGGCAAATGGTGTGGAAATACCTGGGTAAAATCTGAGAAAAACCTGAGAATTTTGTTCCGGAGAGCAACTTGATTAGTTTGCGTAGGAATGTGATACTTGAAATTTTTGCAGATAAAAACTGATGCCCCTTAGACTTGATTTCCAGATTTTCTCCTCTTCAGCCCTTCTCATCTCAAAACTGCTCATCTCAAATCGTTCAAGACAAGTCCTGTGGCGATCAGTTTTGTAATATAGTGGTGAGGTATTTGTACAATTGCCAGATACATCATTCTGTTTTCTGTCCGCCAGAATGTAGGATTCTGTCTTAATTCATTTCAGCATTTTCCAAGAAACTCTGAGCATGCTGCATTGATGCCATTTTTGTTTACAAAAGTCCCTTTTTTCGTGATATTTTTTAAACAAAGTTAAACGTTTTAATTTTCCTTCGTTGACAGGGTCTTTAATGTGCTTGTTTTCTTTTATTGAGGTTTCACTGGGTTTAACACGATGTCTAGTATCATTCCCTTACGGTGAGCTCTGCTTCTAACACGCTGAAACGCGGAGCGGTGGCGGCAGCCCCTTGGAGAACTTGGCTAGAGCAGTTTTCCTAGTTTTAAGCTGGTGAGAAATAAGATCTATGTGGTGTCTTCCATACAGCATATAGAGCAATGCCAGATAAAATGCTGATTTAGCCATCTTCTGATGATGAATATCCTGAATATTATGACTAAACTTCCTTCTGAAAGTGGTTAAAGCTGTAATTACTAGGGGTTCCTGCAATGATAAAATTAATTCTTTGGCACCACTTTCACTTTCTTCTAAACACTGTTGAGGCTCCAGCGGTCAGTTGTGAGGGAGGTCTCTGTTGTGGTCAGACAGCGTTTGCTCTTGAAGAGAGGGATGTTCAAGATGGTGGTGTGTAACCTAAAATGCTTTACGCTGCAATTATCAACTGTCAGCTTCTGGAGGATAAGATGGAGTTATTTTACCTTACATTTTATCTATGATGACTCGAGACAAGCCTCAACCCTGCTGGAGCTACAACATCAACCCTCTTGGCTAAACAAATGTGAAAATGGTGGCAGCTGAGTCATTCCTAAGCTGCTCACGGAAACATCCTTGTGTATCTAACGTAGCCATGTGAACACTCTCTTTAATGGGCTTCAATCCTTAGAGTCTGGTGGAAGAAACCCCCAAATTTTCAATACTAGCAAATACCCTTATCCCTGGAAAAAAAAATTACGCTTTAGCAGAGGGAAGCCAGCTGGGTGAATCTGACATTGATACGTGGCAGACTTGGTACATGGCACCGTGACGTTTGGGGTGCAACTTTTGCTTTCTGAAAGTTTTGCATCCCAAAAGGTATCAGACCTTTTCTAGCTCTTTCGTTAAATGATCCTTTTGCTCATCCTTTTTCTAGAGAACCTTGTGATATTAAGTTAAATTGTTTGCAAGCAGCGTGTTATAAGCAACGCTTCTTTGAAAAAAATCACGTTTCTTTGAATACCTCTGGTCTCCATCAACTAGGATTAAGAGAGGGTGTAAAAGCTCATAAGCAACAGCAGTAAGAAGAGATTCAAAGCAGAGTGGAGCCTGGAGGTCATTGGTGATGCGGGGACGGGCCTGGGGCTCGGTCAGGCCTGGGGCTCGGTCAGGCATGAGACATCATCTCCGTCCCTCCACAGCTGGGGGAGCGTCGCTTGCTGTTCAGTTCTCCCTCGAAATGGGTTTTGTTCCAGTGGTCCATGCTGGGGACAGCCTTGTCTTGGGGATCGTGCGTGGGAACATTCACTAGAATAAAACTCAAGTACCTGGGGATGGAGCCATTCGGAAACACTGTGCAATGAGAAAGGTCTATGCTGTCCGTTGAGCACAGGGTCAACTGTTTTCACATCGATGAGTTAAAATGGAGAAGGTTCCAGCAATGCTATTGGAGCTCCATTTTGGGTTATTCATTCCTTTTTTTCCTTTCTTCTTTTTTCATCTACTGGTGGTTCTGCTCATACATGTACCAGGCAAAATGTTCCCTTAAATATTTAATGTCAGCCTTGCTGTTAACTTAGTTTTTGTGCCAGATTTAACATAAAGACTAAACAGAAGCTTGTGGAGATGCAGCTACTCACTGTGCTGCATCTTCATGCTTATGTGCTCTGCTGGTAAAGAGAAAACTTAATTTTCCAGCACTATCAAGCCAAGTCTTTGAAGAGGACTATCTTAAAAAGAAAGCAAAAAACAAATGTAATAAACTTCGGGAATGTAAGCAGCTACATGGAATAATTCAGGTGTGGGATATCTAGTAATCTCTAATACTGCTTTTATGGCTACTGTATTAGTAGAATTGGGGTATTTATTTTCTTACTTTCACATACAATTTCTTAATTATTCGAGTGAAAAAGGTAAGATATGAGTCTGTGGTTATGGACTCCGTAAATTAGCAGTGAGTACAAATATTTAAAAAGGCACCATCTGCCATATAAACCATTTGCCACCTGTTCCCTTGCTTTCAGAATTATTTAATGGTTTAAATTTAATGTTTTAGCCTGCCACAGAACAGCTGGGAAGTGACTAAGTATTTTTCCTATCAGTACCTTAACGGCCAAGCAACATTATATGTTAAAACCAGCTCTTAATGCCGGCGTTTTTCTACATGCTCTTTCATGTGTCTGTCAGCTTGCTTCATTAGCAAATTCTGCTGATATAATTCACATTTTCATAACAGCAATTACTCAATTATTTTTATGGTGTCTTTTGGAAGAAACCGCTTCTGCAGCAAACAGAAGTGATGGCTATTTCAAAGTTGTCACAGCACTTAGTAAGGGTTTGGCACACGTCGGGGGGAAGGTAGTATGACAGCAGAGTTACTCGTGTGAAACCCTCCTGCTCAGCCTAACATCTTCCCTCCCCAGTTTCTTACTGCCATCGTAGGAGAGACTGAATGAGTGAGGCGAGATAAAATTCGTCTGTAAGAAATATTTTTTTCTGGGAAAAGGAATTTAAGAAATGAAGGAGTAAGGGTGGACATCCCTAGCACCTTCCAGTTACCTGGAGGTTTGTTCTGCTCATCTCCTCCCAGTGCCCAGGTGATGGGGTTGGGGTGGTCCCAAGCTGCGGGGCTGAGGAAAGCTGGGCTCAGGAAATTTGTCCAACCTCTGTGGAAACTACAAATGCTTTTCTTTCTTTTCTTAACAAGATTAATTAAAAAAATGTAATTTAGTGAGTAAATACTTGGAAAGCTTGTGCAGTTCTGGGCATTCGGATCATTTCTCCCTGCTCTGCCGGTCCCGTTGCTCTGCAGGGCTCTGTTTCTCCAGGTACTCGTTCCCATCATTAAGACGATTCACTCAAGGGTAATTTTCCTTGTGCATTTGTTATTTAAGATAGTCTAGCCATTATGTATACCGGAATTCCTAGATGTTAGATGAACAAGAAATAATGATTTTGGAAAATCAAAAGAGCAATTCCAAATATTCCAACCAGAAATGTGTTATTCATCCACTCAGGAAGGTTTTCTTTCCCCTTCCTGAGTGTCCTAAGAGTCTCGCAGTAAAACAGGCTTGACTTTGAATACTGAGTAGTTCTAACAAGCTTATTGTAAATGATCTGCCCAGCTTTAATGCTGTGTAACGAAGCAAGCAAATGAATGTTTATAGTTATTAAAGTGATGACTTCCTACTCGAGCTAATATTCAGCATAAAATTACTTTTCTGTTTCATATCCGTGTTGGCACATGCAAGGGAAGGCATGCATGTACAGTGGGTTTCTGAGCTAAAATAATGCCAGAGATCACATTTAAATGAGCATCAATTTTCTCTTCCCGTTGGACAGTAAATCTCTGCTGGAAACTGCCAGTGCTCATCTGCCCAATTAAGACTCTCTAAGAAATGGGATGATCATTCCGAAGATGGTTCTTACTGTTTGTGTGAAAATTCAGCCATTTCTTCGGGTTACCAAGGCAAACATATTCCGTGAGAAGGAGAGGCAGAGTGCTATCAGGCAGAACTTTTTGATATTGCAGATTTTTACACCATCCCCGTTGAAAAATAAAAAGTCAATCATGGAGCATTTATTGATGCAAATACGTGGATGGACTAAACTGGCTTTATGGGTCATGATGCACTTAGTCTATACAAATAGACAGCGATTTCCGAGGCATTAAGATGATGTCTGTCTGAGCCTATCTTATGTATCTGCAGGAAAAGACACCTCTAATCCTCCTCTTCCTGGAATATCATTGACATGACTAACTAGAAGTAGAAAGGAAGATCTTCTGGCGGGATAAAAATACACTTGCAGAGGGAATGTGCTGCTGTGGTACTTCATCTTCTCTCTTGCAAGAATCCTACGGCCAAGCTGGTATCAGTTACAAATTAGTCCTGCTTCATTTATGCCGTGTTCTTGGGCAAACAGCTATTTTCTCTAGTGTGAACCAGAAGAAACTGGTTCAGTGTCTTGAATGTAATATCAAGATATTGACAATAGCAAAAACTTAATTAAATATTTCACGTAGTAGTTAGAAAAGACAAACAGCCCAAATCTGTTCATTCATGCCCGACTGTTTGCTTGGTAAATGTCATGAAAGTCAGACTTAATTTACTATATGTTTAACTGCTTGTTAAAACAAGTAGTAGGTTTTTTTCTTCGAAAAATGCCCGTGCACGGCGGTAGAGAGAGTTTAAATCAGATTTCACGTGTTAGTAATAGCATTTACACTGTTAAAATACCTGCGGGGTGGTTTTTCCCCATTCAAGAGACAAGCAAGCGGAGCAGACCTAGGCAGTTATTGCTACTGGTATTGGAAAATTAATACTAATACAGCAGTTAGCAATTTTCCCGGCAGAAAGCAAAGGTACTTTGAGGAACTTTGTCTGAATTTGTCACGTTTTGCTCTTTCCCCAGCAGGACGGGCCTCCCGGGCTGTGGTGGGCCACAGTGCTGCCAGCCCCCCTTGCTGTGGCACAGAGAGAGTCAGCCATATAGCACACTATATATCACTTTTCTGTTATGCTTTATCTCTTTTATACTTTGCGATTATTTGGCCAGCCTCATAATATTTTAATCTCAGTCTCAGGAGTTTTCAAGTCCTTCCTTGGCGGGGTGTAGATGCCCTAACTCTCTCTTGATCTCACGCCCAAGACGAGGGGTTGTAATGGGGGCAGGACTGGTGGGATCTCTGCAGGTCTTGCTCGCTGCTTTACGGGCTGAATTCCTCCCAGCCGTGGCAGATGGGACCCCTGGGGATCCACAGGGGCAGGGTCTCCTTTTCCATACGGCTCCTGAGATGCTAACCTGCCCAGCAGCGTGCCTGAGGCACGATCCCTCAGCTGGGGCAGTTTCGTGCGTCGGTGTGTGTGTTTCACACCCTTGCTCAAACTTTTCAAGTCAGTTCAGCTCCTGCTCATTAGCTACAAGAGACACCATTTCCCCCTCTGGAAGGCTTTTAAATAAGGGATTCTCCTGCTTCATGTTTTTTCTGTTGCAGACTCAAATTTAGTTGAGATTTCTGTAGCTTAAAGCAGAGTCTTAGCTAAAGTTGATATATTGTAAGTGGAGCAGAAGTCTTAGAAGAAAAAAACAAATTGACTGAAACGAAGAGGTAGGTCTTGCGAGGATAACATAATAGTTTCAAGAAGAGAGTCATTAGATTGCCCCCCTCCAGGAGAAGATGCATGGACGAGAATTACTGTTTGCGATCGTGAGTTTTAAATCAGCGCTGAAGGAACGCATTGTTTTGGTGGCTGCTGTTGTTTCCTTAAATTTATTTATGCAATTAAACCATTAGGAACTTCGCATGCATTACCAAGGCTTAATACAGTTACGATGTAATGTTGCTGCAATGCAAAATAACTCAAGGTACGATGACTCAAAGCCATCTCTTCTGAACTGCTTATTGGTACCCACCAGAAATATTGTGGAGATTTTGAGAGCGGTACAAAGGAGCAAAATTTGTTCAAGGTCCATGTAAAAGATGGAAAGATGCAACAGGAGTGATGTTACTTTGCGTGCATTTCTCTTGCACTAGAGAAAATTTTAAGTATGTTATCAGTGAGAAGATAAATGTGTGCTTTTTTAAAATTATTTTTCATAATATGTTCAGCCAACTTTATTCTATTTTTCAGATTTTTATTTTTTGGGAGCTTATTTTGATATTGTAAAATGGAGCTGTAGTGTGGGTTTCTACCAACATGTTCTCATGTTTGACCTGAATTTGCGGTACTGAATCAGCTCTGTATGTTGTGTAAACTTAGTGCAAAACCAACATCTGATGGAGGAAGAAATTCTGTGGTCTCGGTGGATTGATCTCATCTTGTAGAATTTGGATCTGCAGAATCTTGTACCTTCTGGTAGAAAATGGTCAGAATGATGTGTTAGATAAGGAAATAATTTCACAGCATTCCCTGAAATAGAATGGGTTCTCAAAAGGCTAATAGTTTGTTAATTTTCTTCTAAACAGTTTGTGTAATGCAATTGTGAACTGAGTAAAATCCATGCCAGAAGAGCATCCTTCAGATAATCTAAGAATGCCATTACATTTAATCTTGGAAATTAAAAATAGTATAGAAATACCTGTTTGGAAGTTTATTCTAAAGAAACCTAAATGTAAATATAAATGTCAGGGAACCGCAGCAGTTATGTGCTGTTGCCCGTGAGCAGCTCAGAGCGGCTGGGGAGGTCTGCAAGGCTGAGAGCTCAGGGTGGTTCCCTGGCAAGGACCAGTCGGCCCTTCTGCTGGTGGCTTTGGTCCTCCAGCCCCGGGGACACGCGGGTGGCTGGCACGCCCCAAGGGAGGACACAGGGAATGGGAGGGTTTGTAGTAGTAGTATTATTATTACTATTATTATAATTATTAATCCAGTAAAACAGCTATGCCTGTTCAACCTCTTAGATGGTGGGAAACAAATTTATAGCAATTTTCATGGTCTTTTTAACCAGCTACAGTTAGGATTCAGTGGATGTTTTTTGGCTGACTTCATGTGTTTCTCAATCAGGTCCCACTATATAAGTGTAAATAAATTTAACAAGGTAAAATGAATCTTAGTTCGTTGGCCAGAATATAAATAAGGAAAATTAATTAAATTCTACAATTTTAAGTTGCCATAGTTGCTTCCCTAGAGTAGCTAAATAGGATTTCATTGATTTTTATTGCAAATTTAGTTCTGTTTACCACACGCAAAGCGCGATGACGATGTTTCTGCAGCCGAGGCGGGAGGTCTGGCGGCCCCGGGGAAGGGCGGGTGCCGGCCCGGCGCTGAGCCCCCCCCGGGCAGGCGGCAGGCGCGGGGCTCTGGATAAGGCTTTCTCTGAACTGCAAACCCCGGCGCCGGCGTGGAGGAGGCTCTGCCCCGTGCCTGAGGCTCCTCTGGACACCGGCCCTGCAGCAGTGATGTAAGGGGAAGGCAGATGACATCGTATCACGAAAATCTGGAGTAAGATGCAGGGGTGAGAACTATTCAGCTGAAGGATTACCGAAGGAGCCGAGCTGTTTGGCTTGAGGAGCTGGCGGCAAATAGCCCAAAGCAGAGAGTCCATCTGTCTTGGGGTTGTTTTGGAGAACAGATAAAGCTGCAGAGAGAAGTCTGACCAGACCCCCACGGTTCCAGGAAAGAAAAACCCTCCTGCCAGCCCTCTGTTGTGTCGACTTCCCACTGTGATTTCAAGGACCAGTTATTTTTTTAAGTCTCTGCTCAGATGCCATCATAAAAATTGTGCAAGAATTGAAAAAAGAGAGAATCACATTTCTGGTTTCTGCTTTACTGGTTTCAAAATTCCAAACCTAATTTATAGCTCAGGTCCTCCTAGAAATAAGTATTTGAAGATTTTACTCCGAAGTACAAAGGATTAGTTCATGCAGAAATAATTACTCTGATACGAGGAAAGAAAGTAGAAGTTCCGAAGGTTTGATACTGCATAATTTAGTGTATTCTCTCAGAATTACATCCTATTAAACGAAGAGATTGAAATTTTATGCTGGAGTTAGTTTTCATAAGGCTGGAAATAAATCATAAAAGTTTTGCAAATGGGACCATATCAAGGAGCAGCGAGAAGCGTTACGGGAGATGAAAGGTGTGGGGCGATCATCACTGTCCCCTTCCTGTCCCCGCCGTGGGCAGGTGCTGCTCAGCCCCGTGGCTCTCGTGGGCGCGGGACGGGCGCAGGACGGGCGCAGGACGGGCGCAGGACGGGCGCAGGACGGGCACGCTGCAGCCCTCCTCCGTGTCTGCTGGTGCATCACAGGCACGTTCTGCGTGGGGATCCGCCGCCTTGGAGACTCGGTTACCTGTGAAGTGCGCCGAGCTGCGCTCAGCATAAATCACAGCTCTTGGG
The DNA here is from genome assembly GCA_013397025.1 of Oceanodroma tethys. Classification (NCBI taxonomy): domain Eukaryota; kingdom Metazoa; phylum Chordata; class Aves; order Procellariiformes; genus Oceanodroma; species Oceanodroma tethys. Next base: position 512,782 of record VWZR01005377.1, on the reverse strand, counting down.
TTTGGCGACCTGCGTCCTTATTTTGCAATTTTTTATGATGGATTGCGTGAATAATTCAGAAGGAGCCTTTCATCCGATACCGGCTGTCACATTCCTGGGTTCGGGAGGTCCCCCTGCGCAGGGAGGTCACCTGGGTTAGGTGCCGCTGCACTGAGAAACTTGCCGAAAATCTAATATTAACTTTTCTTGCCGTTTGAGGGGACTGCATTACGCTCTGTAAAGCAACAGGAGCCAGCGGTGCCTAAAGCGATCTCGGTGGAGTTTTAGACGTGCGTCCCTAGAAACACATATGAACCTCCGCTAGAAAAACACAGCGGCTCAAATGCCACTCCTCTGAGCCATCAGTTACATCTCATTTGTGTTTTACTGAGGAGTAAAATAGTAATGCCACGATCGTGCCCTTTATAAAAGGGAATGAAGAGGAAGTAATCTTTAAAATGAGAATCCAGAAAAATTTAAATTATTGGTTCTTTAATACCAATATTAATAATGACATTATTTTGAATAGAAATAGATAATTCAAATGTTGAGAGCATGCTGGTTTAGTTCTGGATCTATAGGATGTGACGGCAGAATGAAGATTTTAGTGTGCTGCCTTTTCACGGGTGGCCCTTGCGTGGGGCAGCAGGACACGCTGCCCTCCTCTCTCCGGCCCAGCCCCAGC
>VWZR01005377.1:497537-511042 GCA_013397025.1 Oceanodroma tethys | reverse complement strand
TCTCTCCGGCCCAGCCCCAGCAGGAGAGGCTTTCCCGCGGGAAGGGTGGCGACAGCGAGCGATTCCCCTCGGGTCTTTGCGTCCCAGCAATCCATACCAGTTCCGCCAGCATCAGGCGGCAGAGATGAGGGATCTTTTGCCCGGTATCCCTCAGCCATGGGAAAGCGCGGGGCGATTCCCCGGATCCGTCCCCTGCTCCCCCGGGAAGGAGGGCTGTGAGCGGGAGGCACTGCGCCCGCGGGCAGTAGCATCCCTCGGGAGCGGCGCTGCTGGGGGGGGTCCTGGCTGGGGAGGGGAGCGGCGCTGGCCATCCATCCATCCATCCATCCATCCATCCATCCATCCATCCATCTTCAGGAGCTGCAGAGAGGCCGTGGGCCCAGCGCCCCGCGGCAGCCGCAGCCCCCAGCGCTGCCAGCTACTGATGCTCATTTGTACGTTCAGTAAGTCACTGCAGGAGTGACAGTCTGCACGGTGTCATCTTTTGGTGGATGGCATTGGTTTTACTAGCTATGAAAATGAAGCACAGAAGAGAAGCAGTCTTCTAAAATAAAAGGGTGAACAATTATTATTATTGTTTTTTTAAATGAACCGAAGAGCTTGGTTTCACTTCACACATTGCTTATTTTGATGGTAAATCTAGAGGATGATTTAAGTTCACGGGCTTTGTAAATCACACAAACTAAGCATCCGGATTTCATTCGCTTTTAACAACGAACAGTCTGACTTTCTGTGCGGTATTGCACAAATCCAACTTTTGTTATGCCTGGCAGGTGCGCTCTGTTTACTGTAGGTAAAGATGATTTTGCTGGGGGAATGGTAGCGTTTGAAATTTTTTTTCTGATTTAGCATATTGTTTGCTTTCCAGAGGATCATATTCACCAGGCTGCTTGGGTGCTGAGATGTCCAGACTCTTCCTCCTGGTTTCTGGTGGCATCTCGGGTTTGTGCTCGGGTCCGACAAGGCGCACAGTGGGCTCTGTCCTGCTGGGGAGGTTTTGTCCCCGGTGGGTAGAGCATTCCCTTTTTATTATTTTCCCCCTTCCCTTCTGTGTTTTCTTGTGCCTTTTCCCTCTCCTGCCTCGCAGCCCAGGTCAGCTAGAAAAGTTTTCAGTGTTTTTTGTTTTCATACTGAATCATACTGCCTCAAACATCACCATCATTATCATCCGATAATGGGATCCAGCCCTTAGGTGCCTCATTTTTTAGGACACTTCTGGCAAGATTTCTTTTTAGTTCGTAATACCACCTTGATGCTTTCTTCTCAGTGTAGTATTTCGAAACTCAGGAGAATATTCAACCAGAAAGGTATTAATGTAAGAAGAACAGCAGATGTGAGATACAGTCTCTGGGATGGTAAATGGCAGGAGTTTATCCCGGGAACCGCACGACACGGTGCCTTCCAGCTGTGCCGCTGAAGGAGTGCCCTCCCACAATGCCAAAACAAGGCAGTAACTCTCAGAAACTTGTCATAATTCAGAATAATCCTGAGAAGTGTGCCTGACGGAATTGTTTGTGGTTTCCAGTATATTTTTTGGTGTCTGTTGCTATCCCGTCCCCCTTCCCACAAAACAAGCTAGAGGGCAAGCAGTCCCCGGGGGCACTCGGGTTTTCCCTGGGCACCTGGTGTAGGGAAGGGTCTCACGGTTCAGCTTAAACGATATCGGTGCAGGGGGAAAAAAAGGAGAAAAAGCGAGTAAAGGTGATTCTCTTTCTGTACTGCGCCTCACTGTGTTGGTAGTGTGTGTATAGGCATACCTATATAAACGCATACAGCTGGGCCGGGTGATGGAGGTGCGGCTGGGGATGGCGCCTGGCAGCTTGCTCCGGCTCCGGCACCTTCCCTGGCCACGGTGGCTGCCGGGAGCAGGAATCGCACGGTGCGAGGCAGAGGGTGAAAACTTGGGGCTAATTTTCTGTGTTGACTAGAATTGCAACAAATATTTATTTTACTTTTTAACAGTTAATCTATGAGCAGTGGTGTTTTCACATTAATTTTCATGGAGAGGCTTAAGGGGGGAATTTCGCTGGGCTGCCTCCTCCTGACCATCGGTATTGCAGGGGCTCAGTCTAGTCTGGAAACGGTGGTGCTGAAATTGAGAGGCTTGAGTGGTGCTTTTTGGAGGAGAAGTCCGCACAGGTTTCTGGTGTAAAATACATGAGATTTCTCTAGTCTGATGCCTGGCCCTTTTTTTTTTTTTTTTCTTTTCTATGGAATTGCCTTCCCTTTTTTATCAGAATAGGCAGAATTAGATGGAAAAGTATCCTCACTGCTAAAGCTGCTGCTTTGGAAAGAAAGAATACACCTTTGGTTTAATACGGAAAAATGACTAAGTCGGGGCCAGGGCAGGCGGGGTGGTGGTGGGGGTTTGGAGGAGGGTGGGGGTAAGGACAGCCTCCGCGCCGGGAGGAGGAGGAGGAGGACCCCGCGGGAAAGGGAGGAAGGGGAGAGCTGGAGCTCCAGCTCTGGGTGTCGTACAGTCTGTGATTACTGAGATGGATTCCGGGAGTTAATTAATGAGAGCAAAAGCAGGGAATCTAATTTCACACTTGATGTTTGCAGCTGTTAGGAAGCTCACTGTAACTGGTGCTGAAGGTCTCTGTTACTAAATATATCAAGATCTTTCCCAGGGTTGAAATCTTAGGGGCGTCTCTCGGTTCCCTTCTGTGGCCGCCTGACCCGTAACACTGCAGGAAAACCTGAAATATTAGAGATGGAGAATTCCACCTTTATGAAGGGAATCAAGTGTTTGATGGCTCAGAACCTGGGTATCTTCTGGGTTGTACTATTCACCTTTAAAAATAAAAAGCTTGAGAAGAAACTTCTGGACAGGATTTGTGTCTTCAGTCTTCTAAAGATATGGAATCTAACCCCGAGCGAAGTGTCTCAAGCATTGGGTTAACAGAAGTCCAGACAGCTGAGCAGTTACACGGGGACACCAGCTGAGGCTTTGGGGGTTTGCATCGTTTGCTCTTCTAACTATGGGGCTTAAAGTGGTGTTTAATAGTCTTCTTGTTTCTGTTACTGAATATGTCATTTTTAATACCATTATTATGATTCTTGCTTTTATGGCCATTATGATGAGAAATCTCATTAAAAGTTGTGAAATGGTTTGTGTTAACTTTTGCTGGTCACAGAGCTCTCATTTAAATTTGGACTTCTTTTTCAATTAAACGCCAGCGAGCGATAGCTGATGTCGTGCACAAAGGGGATTCGTTCCTGCCTGAGATCACAGATGTGTAACGGCGGCAGCAGAGGAGGGGTGGAGCGCAGTCGTGTCTGGGCAAGGTATGTCTCGGGGAGGGTGTATGCACTTGAAGAACCGTTTCTCCCCAAAAGGGAAGAAATGAGGGCGCTAAAAACCCATCTCAAAATAATTCCTCTGAGAAATCGTTTAAATCGAGAAGCTTCAGCTTTCCCAAATGTGGCAACAAGACTTTCGAAAAGCAATCAGAGTTGTAACTGCCTGCAGTTAACGCCTGTTGAACGGCAAAACCATGGTGGAGAGGGGAGATTTGTGCAAGGTTTTTCTTTTGGGCGATATTTTATGCCCTCTAAAAGCAGCTGGTTGGTGGTGCAGGAGCGTGCGCTGCGGGTGGGGGGCTGCTCGCCCCGTGCGCATCCCCCCTCCCTGGCTGAGGTGGGGTGGGGTGGAGGGGGCGGCTGGTTCTGGTGCCGTCGCTGTCCCCCTCCCTCAGCTCCGGGAGAGTTCCTTTGGTTGTATTTTAACCGATGGTATTTACAAGCATCAATAATACAGCACACCATTTTTAAAAAAGGCTAAACGTGGCACTTCAGCTGTTAGCTTTTAAAGGGTTTTGGCTCGTTTTGACTTCACTTTGGTTTTGAAGCCACTTTGACTTTGTAGTTTCTGTGCTCATCTGCTGGAAATTGCAAAAAACAGGTTGTTCAAAGAAGAGAAAGGGGATAGAAAAATCTTACCCCAGCTCGGCTCATTGGCAGAAGGTGCTCATTGACACTTAGTACTTACTCTGCAGATTTACAGAAATACTTGCTGACTTTCTATCTGCACATCTTCAGTTCCCACTCCAATGAGCAATTTGCTTCATCATTTACTTGTGGTTATGGCAATGCGTACTGAAATGAGAGCTGAAAATTATCCTGCAGAAACAAAAGTGCAGCTACTGCTTGTGCCGCAGAGGGTGGGGGACTCGGGTGCGCTCGGCTCCGTGCCAGCAGGGATTTTGCATTTGCTGTTGGAGGTGTGTGATGACTTTAGCATTTCCCACCTTCAGTGGAGAGCAAAGGCAAAGCCACAGGGTTTTTGTAGCGGGAACAAATACGGAGTGAGGCTGTCGGAGCTTGGGTAAAGGAAAAGAAAGAAAATTTTGAGAAAAACCGTAGGACTTGGTCTGTAGCGTATTGGATGTAACTAGGGGGGAGGACTGCTGTTAGTGGCTTATCTGCAGGGAGACATGCACAAGAGGCACGGGAGGTGGTGGGACAGGACCAGATGGCAGCAGGCGGTGGGGGAGGACAGAGGGGAACCATTTCACGTGAGGAAAGCGTTTGAGGAGCAACATCATGGGGAGCTGTGAGGGAAAGGGCTGAAACCCACCTTTCTTCCAACCTAAAAACAACAATGAGCTGTAGGTTCGTCTCTTGACCCAAAGATGTCCAAATTTACTTTTGGAGTTTTGCAGAAGTGTTTGGGGATCTGTTTAATTATTTTAATGTACTGGGCAGGGTCAGCTGCCCGTGGCACTCCCACAGACGTTCCTGATGCCTTCTGCCGGTGGTTTGCCATCTTCACTTCTAGCCAGTTTTCTCCAGCTATCTAGTTAGCTCCTGTGCTTGCATTTTCCCGAGAGCATGGCATAGCCAGCTTTTGATTTTCAGCGGTCCTACGTCTCATGAAGTTACATCCTCACCTTGTTTTCTAGAGCAGGTTTTCTGCCGGGCTGCTGTGCCCCCATCTCTGTCCATCTGGTCACTTCTGCCACCCAAACCTGTCCTACCGAGGAGAATTTGGTGTCTTTCCTCAGATCACGGCTTCTGTTTGCCAAAATAATTTTGAGAAGAAGAAACAAAATATGTCTCAGTTTTCTCTTTGATATTGGTCTTTACCCAGCTTCTGTTTTCTACTAGGGGCAAAGTAATGGAAATTAAAACCTGGCTGGAGGTGAGGGTGCCCTGGGCACCCAGCTCTGCTGCTTGGTGGGCTGCTTAGGTGGCTGTGGAATTTTTGAACCTTTTATACCCCCAGGCTTTCTGGCAAATTCATTTTAGTTGCATAAATGGACATAAATAGGTAGTTGGAAAGTTCAGAAAACTGCCTGATTCAGCCTGCCTGGAAAGCCAGATTCTGCCTTGAGATGTCCAGTTACTGCTCTGGGATTTCTGTGGGAATTTTGGCATTTGACTGAACTAGCATTGCTTGGGTTTGTGGGCGCTGCTGCGGCATTAGCCGCGTGTGAAGGACGAGGGTGAAGATGTAGCCGTGAGCCCTGGTTAGGAGTCTGGAGTTGGCTCCGAGTGTGTGGATCACACGTGGGTCGTGGACCGATGCACCTACTCCAGCACGTGTAACGCCTGCTCTTTTTCAGGATTTTAAAGTCAACATCAGGTGTATTTGCACTGCTGATTGTTCCCTGCACCGGCATCATTGGAGCTGGAGATTTTTTAATGCTCTGAGTACAGTTCAGTACAGTTTGTGGTGGTGCTGAGAGCGCTCGGTGGCTGTGAGGAAAAGCCAAGGAGCCGGTGCGGCATCGAGCGGCTGCGAATGGAGCCCGGGGATTTTTTCACCTTTTTTCCAAAGCTGAGGCCTGAACACTCTCTGAGGGGTCCAGCAAAAACCCTTCTCGCAGCCCTGTGCTGGGAGAAGCTGGGGGGAGCTGCCCCGCCGTGGTGCTCCCCGTGGCCCTTGCGGGGAGGGGGCTGTGCCGGCCCCCCGAGCTGGCGGCGTGCAGCCCTCTGCGGCCCCCGGGGGCCCCCCTGCCTCCCGCCCCCCTCCCGCTTATTTTCCCGTCGTGGACCTGTGTGCCCGGTTTCTTTTTATTAAAAGTGACACATTTTATCTCTGGTTAAGCAGCTGTTTATGTCCCGCTTAGTTTGGGGTTGCGTTTCCTGGAGACTCCGTCAGTAATGTTTTTATAGGGTCTACGTTGAAAGAATTTTTTTTCCTTTTTTTTAAGGAAAGTCAGGGCAGCACGTTACGGCAGGTGCCTGTGTACGCGTCAGATGAGTGCCCAGTTACCTTAGATGCTGCCGCTGTCTGTCCGTCCGCACACTGCATGGTCATCCCGTAAGGCTCAGGGTGACAGGGATCCAAGCTGGAGGACACCAACAATTTGCTAAATATGCCTCATCACAAAAGTCAAGTGGCTGATTTTGCTTTCCTTCCCTCACATCATTATTTCTGTGTGTGTGTCTGCAATATATACTTGATATCAATACAGATAATTTTGAAGGAAAAAATTTCTGGTGTAAGCTTTAGTAGAAGTGAAGTAATTTAAAACCACGCCAGTCTAGCACAGATTCTAATCTAATAATTGTAGCCATGTTGTCTTTATGATTTGTATCTTGTAAATATCCACTTGCATGAAATGAGATGAAATCATATTTTCTCTTCGTCCTTAAAAATCAATTGTCCTGTTAAAATTATAGTGAATGAAAATTATAGATTGCAGAGCATATCATAGTTTGCAGTCACGTAGGGCAGTCTGACTATTTTTCTATCCTGTTCATGGATATGAAGACAGTCATCTCCGTCCTTCCTTTACAAAGGGCAGGGGATGTAGGATGTAGTCAAGGACACACGGGCACGGCTTCGTGCCACGGTGGCTCTGGGGGACGCGCTCCCCAGCACGGCACGTCTCCAGCCGCCCGCGCCGGCTGAGCAGGGACCCAGCACTTGTGTCCGTAGCACACGCCAGAGCCAAGATACGTCTTCAGAGACAAACCTCGAGCCTTCTGCTACTCAAAACACGGTTCCAGCGGCTATTTGTGGAATAGCAGTTTGTACAAAGCTGGCAGCGGAGAACCTGCTGTTGGAGTATGGGAAGAAATGCAATGCCAGGACGTTAGAAATGGGAACCCAAACTGGGATTCTTGAACTTCTCCTAGTCTCCTGGACCCCAATGCGGCTTCTGCAGAACTAGTAAACATTTTAAAAAGAGGAGGTGTAGGAGGAATAAATGGTACCAAACCCATCTGTGCATCAGTGCATGAGGCTTAAGAGCATCCCGAGGTGGAAGACTTTTGTCTGGGAGCCTCCTGCACGGGAAGGGCCGTTGGTCCGTCACCTCCACAGGCTGGGTGGGTTGGTCCACGCTGGTGTCTTGCATTCAGGCGAGTCATCCAGAAATGCCGTGCAAATTCTGGCTTCGGAAGGATGACGCCGAGCCTGCCGTTACTAAGCAGTGATCTGAAAGCAGTGGTTTTGTTTTTCCAAAAGCTCTTCAGATAGTTTAAGACCCAAGTTTAAAACAAGACAGTAATGAAGATGCAGGAGGAGAGTGCTCTGTGCTCTTGACTGGGCTCTATAGAAATAATTGCCATATTATCAGGATTTGGCTCTGCTCCAAAATGTATCTTACTTTATTATCTGAAACTAATGGTGACACACAGCTTGCCAATTATTTGACATAATTATTTTTTTTATTTTATCTTTAAGGGAACGAGGGATCATTGCACATAAAAACACAAAAATAATAAACTCACAAATATTGTTTTTTAAAAAAATTCATCAGTTTCCCTTAGCACCTTATCATATTGTTTTTCTCTTAAATTTTGTGTATTTCCTTCTTGAAGAAAACAAACACTGATTCAGATTAGATGTAGCCCAGTGCTTCCTGGACAATGAAAATACAGCTCTAAAATATTAAAAGTGCTCCCAGGATTTCCCTTCAAACAGCTACAACAGCCGAAGCGCCGCTTTGCTTCCTAAGCTGCTAGCGAGCATTTGACGCTGGCGTGTACCACGCCGCAGCCGCACGGCCCCCCCGGGGCGGGGGCTGACCCTGCCAGCCTCGCGCGGGGCGGCTTCGGTCCCCAGCGCAGCGGGGCCCGGGGCGGACCCTCCGTGTAAAGAGTTTCCTTTCTCCAGCTTTACGCGAGGGTGGAGGAGAAGGCTGAATTCGGGACGGGCTGTGCAAGCCGGGGAGCAGGGGGGGTGGAAGGGCGGTGGGGGTGACGGAGGTGGCGGCAGTCGCAGTGGGGTGGCCGGCACCCCCGGAGACGGGAGGTCGGGCTGCAGAGCGGTCGTGGTGCGTGCCCGCCGTCTGTGCTCGCCGGCTCCCGGAGATTTAAGTCACAGTCTGTCTCGTGATTTTAGCCGTAATGGCGTGCACTGTTACTCAACCTTAGCTTTTTGTGTTTGCGGGCAATGTCAGCTGTACAAGCACAGTGTACAATTCTGCACCCGAAAAATTCAGTTTCGGTTCTGTTCATTTCCAGTGCATGGAGCACTGCTGAATGTGCAGTCCTGCCTCTACCGTGAAGAAGTGTTTGCATTTCATTTCTCCCTTTGGTTTTGAAAAACAAAACAAAACCAAACAGAAAACCGGTGTTGCTTCCAGTTTTGGCCTTAAAGTTATGGAGTTGGTGGCAATTAAATATTCAAGTTCCCAAACCTGTCAGTAAATCCGAGCTGGTTGGGTTGTGCAGTGATGGCTGTTACCAGGTCGGAGTTCTTGAACCTGTGCGCTTCTGGGGACCGGTCTGACATTCACTGTAGAAGATTTCCAGAGAGAGGACAACTTACGCAATCAAATTGTGACCTGGGAAAATTGCATGAGTGAGAACCCCGAGTTGTGTCCTTTAAGTAGGGGAAAAGGAGTTTTCAGCACTCCTAAGTCTCCCTGCTTTTGGGAGAGGATATTCATCAACAATGGTCTCATACATTAGTTCAATCTTGATACCAGGTGAAACATGTTTTGTTTTAATTTCTCTTTGCAGTTGTAACTAGCCTGTGTTCCAATTTCTGTGCTCAGCCAGACCTGAGAGGCATTGAAAAGAAAGGAAGCTGGTGAGAAGAAAAAGGTGCCAAACAAATTTGTTTTCTTAGGATCCCTAAATTCTCTTTAATGAACTATAATATCATGCATAATTTTAAGCACACATTTTGCATATTTTTAAGATGCATTTTTGCAGAAGAAAACTGTAGCTGTTGCCCATACCTCCCAGCTGATCTAGATCTGGTGCAACACTCTGGTTCCTGTAAAATTTCATGACAAAAAATGTTTCTAGCCCAGAACAGCTATTGTTTGTGTAGCTGGCAGAAAATCAGAAGCGTAACACTCCAGTAGGTTTGTGTTACTATGGATTGGTTTGGCTCAGGAAGGATCCCTTTTCTTTATCCTTTTTGGCTCCTTGGAAGGTGCCTGTTTCATTTGTTTTCTGTTGCTGATTTGTTTCTTCAAACAGCTATTTAAGCAGTAATGACTTCAGTCTGAGGAGAGCGGCTGCCGTGCATTAGGGAGGAAGCCAGCACATTTCCATCGGCATTGCCAATTAATTGATCTATTCCAAAGAAACAAAGCATTTCCAATATTTCCAAATATGGGAAACGGACAGAAACATGTTAAGAGCATGCCAAAGCTGAGGTCAAAATAATTCCGCGAGCATTCCCGCTGCAGAGATGTCCACAGGTTTACCCTGGAGAAGGAGTGGGATGAGGGGATAGGTGAGCTGCCAGGTGGCCTTGGCAGAGCTCGCCCCCCCGCCGACTCCTGCGGCTCTCCAGGAGAGCAGCATCCCGTGCTGGGGGTGGCCTGGGGAATGGGGAATGGCCACTGAATCCAGACCCATGTCCGCACAGTGTCCCCTCGGATCTTCTAGGTGTTCCCTGAGTGCTCGCTCATGCTGACGTCGGGGAGGACGTCAGGGAGAGTCTGCATAAACCTATGTAAGATGGGAATGAGTTTTGGGGGTTCTGTGTCTTGGGTTTTATTTTGCATCTAAGCGTTGATTTCATTGAGATTTGTGAGAAATTTATACACGAGGGTCGGGTCGTGGCTGGTACAAGCACAGAAACTTGTGTCGAGCTGTAGTATGAGCCAACATTTTCCCATTTTTTTCAAATATCCCTTTCCTAAAAGAAAGAGCTAGAGGAAAGGGAAGATCAAATACTTAATTTCTTTGCTAGATGTGTCTGAAAGTGCTACAGGTCCTTAAACCTTAGTCCAGGTAGCAGATTTATGTCTAAGGGAGATTGTATCATGAGAAGCTTCTTCACAAGTGATATGAAATCTGAAATGATAGTCCTGTCTCAAAATCCTGTGAGAAATTAAGTTCTTCAAGGAAATCTAAATTAGTGTGTAGGAGGACATAGGAGTTGGGGAGTCCATCTTAATTTTAAGCGCAGTGGTGCCACGGATCTGTCAGTTCTGTTTGCCAAGGTGAGACAAGGGTGGGCTGCTTTTTTATCATGCTGAAGTACTTCATATCTGTAGAAATACTGAGTCAATACCTGGTATGAGATTATTTTCTGATCTTAGGAAGCCTGAAGACTTACTCAGAGACGCTGAAAGGTCACCATCCTGTTGGCGGATCTACTGCACAGATGGCCAGGTCTCCATTGGGTGACTTCTGGGACCTGCCAGTCAAAGACCCCCAAACCACTTCCCTTGAAAATCCAAATGTGAAAAATATTATTGAACTTCCTTGTGGGATGCAGGGAGGAATCATAGCGTGCGTCAGAGTTCTGTCTGGTCGTTGGAAGGCAGCGGTGGACTTGGGCAGATTCCTGAATTGCAATGCTGCCGCAGTCAGAGGACTGAGTTCTAAGAACTAAACAAAAAGAAATATTGTTTGTTTTGTGAGCCACCGTGGTAAATACACACATTTGTACTCATCCTAAGTAAGGATATTCTCATTCAAAACAAACAGATATTTATTTTCTCTACTTTAACTGTACTTTGAGAGCTGAATCTATTTTCTCAAGCACCTTTTTCAGGCGTCTACATTTCCTATGTAGATTATCACGAACCCCCGCATGTGAGCGTTAAGCAGAAGGAGCCGGACCGCGCTGCCGGTGCCGCTGCTCTCCCCTCCCTCTGCGAGTGCCTCCCCGGCTGGCGGGGGCACAGCTGCCGCGGACGCATCCCTGAAACCGCCTCATTACGAGCAAGGCTGCTAATGACGGAGAGGAAGGTGTTTTCCAGTAGCCCGTTTTTTACGCAGAATTCGCTTGCCAGCTTGGCATTCACAAAAGTACCAGAGGACCATTGTAATGAAATACAAATGTTTTCCAAACTCCTGGCCTTTTGTGTCGGGAGCCTGCCGCTGTCTGTGGGACATAGCCCAGGACACGCTGTCCCAGCTGGCTCGGTCGCTCCTGGGCTGCTCCTTGGAGCCGGGGGGTCCTGCACCCGCGGGCTGGCGGCACGGCGGGGACCGGCGCGGCGGGGACGTGCAGCGGAGCATCGCTCGCGGCAGCAAATCCCCGGGAATTAAATCCGGCCAGAGTCCTCGCAGCTAAACCCAAACAGCCCTCAATACCTTGGTGATAAAGGACGATAAAACAAGGCTTTCCGAAAGCAAGAGAATTCAGTGGCAGTCGGAGGAGATCACTTGCGCTTGATTGCCGAGACAGCCGTGTCTGTCGGCCAGTAAGCATGCGAGGAGATGGGCAATTACCTCCTTAAGTAATTCTCTGACCTAATGAGGGCTAGTTTCCTACGGATTTATGCCTCCTGGTATTTAAATAAGTGCAAACTTCAATTGAAGCTTTTTTGACATTCAGAGCACTTTCCTTCCTCATGGATGCTTGGGCGCTTGAGAAAAGATGAGGTTTTGCCGACGCCTTCTTTCAGTCCAAGCACTTAGAGCATCTCTCTCCTCCTCCCTGCCCTGCTGTTCATGAATACAGAAGTATTCGTTCAGTCTTTGAAAGATTGACTTTTCTTTTCAGATTTGTACAAGAGCTACTAGCGGTTTCAAATGTATTTGTAGAGGAACACAAGTATGTTTGGGCAAATATCCCCTAAAAAAGAAGGTATGAAAAAACTCTGCTTCCACAGGAGCCAGGCTAAGGAGTACTGTCCTGGAGCCAGGCCAGCGGTGCCTGGGGCGGCTCCAGCGAGAAGGGAGAAAGCTCATCACTAAATCACTGAAGCTCATTACTGACCTTCCAAAAGTTTAGTGACGAGGGAGGGATGGGGGGCTTTGGGCTGGTGCTGGTGGCAGCTGGGTCCTCAGCGCGGCTGTCGTATTTCTGCGCCTCTTCAGTCTGGGTTTCTGTTCAAAACTATATATACTTGTCTATAAAATACCTAAGTACGCTGTAAGTCAGGCTTGAGGAAGGCTGTAAAAGCCACCGGGGCAGGACAGCCCTTCAGTAGCGCTGTGCCATCGGAGTCACGTCCCTCCTGGTCAGGGGGAGGGATGCGAGGGATGCAGCGTGTGGGGTGTTTCGGGGGGATGCTGCTGGTGCTTCGCTGGGGAAGAGCCTTCGGCCACATTTACCTTCTAAAGCCATTCCAGGTCAAACAATTGTAATTAAGAAGTTGGAATTTGTTTATTTTATATCCATTAAATGATTATTCTTGATACCATATTAGCTGGATTCCAGTGTAAAGGTGGAAAAATGGGTGTATCCTTTAGAAAAGACGGGTGATAATTCTCCATCTTGTCTTTCTGCTGTAGAGTTATATATGCGCGCATGTATGTGTGTATGTCTATCTATCTATCTGTAGTTATGTGTCATGCTACTATTCTTCATTTAACCAAAGAGTGAAAGTCCTATACTAATTTTCTGACCTCCTTATAGGGCAATTTATTAATCTGATGGAATAGCAATGAGGTGACTAAGCTTCTACGCTATCCATTTTTAATTAAAAAAATACAGAATTCTGTGTCAAAATTCATAAGCCAGCTAATGCTTTTCCAGTTGCTGTGATGCCCCCCAGTCCCTCGTGTCTGTGCCAGGCGGTACCGTAACCTGCTGAGAGCTCTTCCTTTCTGCAATCATACATTCATTTTGGTGTCACCCTCCACCCTCGTCTCGTTGCCATTCTTCTATTTTCCATCCCAGATCATTGAATATACTATTTTTGCTGCTTTCCAGTACAGTAGCAAAATAGATCTTCAATAGCAATTTCCTTTTTTTTTTTTTTTAATTTAAAAATAGGAAAACTCAAACAAAAATAAAACCGCAGGAAACCTGGACAAAGAACTGCAAAGCAATCAGGGTAATTCTGCCAAAAGCAACGATGCTGCCAAAATTTAAAGCATTGTTTCTGTTTGGATAGGAAACGATGAAAGTCTTGGTTTATAAAATCCTTCTCCTTTTTTCCCCCTGCCTACCCAAGGGGTCCGTGGGCTGTGCAGCTCGCGGGGCTGGCGCTGGGGTCGGGCACCCCTGGGATGTGCTACTTCACCTTCCTGCTCTGCGGGTGGAGCGGCCTGCCGCTTGTAAGGCCTGCTGATGCTTCAGGGGGTTGTTTTTTGTAAAGGCTTGCTTAGACATCCATTTAAAGGATCGTAAGAGTGGCTGGGGGTTTTCCGCACCCCCCGGGGGAGGGGGCGTGCGCACTGCC
>VWZR01005377.1:483313-497156 GCA_013397025.1 Oceanodroma tethys | reverse complement strand
TTAATGATTCTATGATTCTATGATTCTATAAGAGTGGCTGGTGTTATCCCGACCCCCCTGAGGAAGGTGGCGTGCCGACTGCTGGGGCTCGAGCGGCTCTCCCACGGGGTGCCTCCGGCACGTGCTCGCCGCACGGCTTGTCTCCTCTGAAGAGCGTCGTGGAAACTCTCCCGTTTAATGACAGATCTGTACACGTTTGCTGCTGAAAAACAGGCCGTGTGAGGCAGTTCTATGGTCCGTGCTCAGAAAGGTCCTTGCTGTGCTAACCGGCTTTTCAGGTGTTTCTCCTCACCGGCAGCCCTCCCTTCCTGGCTGGTTGTGAACCAGTAGATGTTTGGCTTGGCTTTGGCTTCACGTTCAGTTCCGTTCACTGGAACAAGCAAAAACCGCTTGCAGATCAGCCCCTTACTCTTGTATCGCGTGAGGAGGAGGGGAGGAACGAGGGCGAATCCTGCACCATTTCACCCAGCAAGGCTGGCCGTGGCTTACATGGGGGCTGCGGGAGATGTGCTTTTAAACTCCTGGTGTAAATGCTGTTCACACATGGCCTGTCCTTCTCAATAAACAAGCAAACAAATCCTGTTTGCATCTCACTGTTAAATTTGCTTCAGTTTCTGGTTTCCAACTGAGAAGTCAAGGGGCCATTGGCACGTTCCAGGTGAGGGAGCGCTCGGCAGTCGTGCCCAGGTACGCGCCATCGATCCTCATTACCCTCTGTAACTGCTTTCGTGGTAGATGCCAGGGAAAATTATAAACAGTNTGGGCTAGGTTTGCTCTGCCGGGCTCCGACTTTTTGCTGGTTTCCGTTAGGGGTGGGAGGGGGACAGGGCAGGCTTTGCTAAACCTTTTAGCAGCTGGGCAGTGCCTGTGCCGGCTGTGCTGAAGACGTTTCTTGCAAGGATTCACCCAGCAGCACCTTTACAGAGCGGTGAGGGTTGCCTCTGCTCGAAATACGAAACACGTTTTGCGATCTGAAGCAGAGGGAAGAAGATAATCAGATTCAGAAAGTGCTGAATATTTTTAATGAACGTATCTGGGCCTTTCAAAGAAACAGAGTAAGGAAAGAGAATTCAGCGAAGGTGGGTTCTAGGCAGCCTCGGCTTTAGCCAGCTGAAAACAGCCTTGAGGAGAAACGTGGTGTGACCTTGAGGAGAAGGTAGAAGCAGAGCTGAAGGGCTGAATGTAGCTGGAGGAGTCTGCATGGTTTGTAAAAACCTGATTTTTTTTGTTACGGTTCAATTCCTCCTTTGTTCAAGCAAAGAGACTTCTTTCGTCCTTTGCAAATAAGCAGTATTGCCCCAAATTACCTAATCATGATGGATGTTGCTTCTAAAGGAAGCAAGTCCCTGGGCCCTGATCTTCACTAACTTCTGGGGTCATAAAATGATAAGAGCGATAATAAAAATAAATTGGTGTGTTTCTGTGTCTGACTGTTACTGGCTGTTAGACACAGCGATTGAAATTATTAATTTCATTGCTCTCCTCTTTTCCATAGTAAACTGCGTGTTTATGTTTCAGGAATTTTTACAAACTAATCCTCCTGTTGCTGACAACAGTTTGGCCGGACCGAGATGAACAAAGGGGGGTCCTGGTGGGGAAGGCAGGATGACAAGTGTCCGCGTCACCTTGTCCTGGCGCAGCTGGTGGCGATGTCATTCACCTGGGTGGGCGCCCGTGGGGCTGGGAACAGGCAAATTCCTCCAAAGTCATATTTCAATAATGAAAGATTGGACCAGATACGGATTTATTCTGTTCCTTATTACCGAACCATCCTGCAGCTGGCTCCTCTGCCTGTGACCTTCCTCGCCAGCAGAAAGACTGCATTTCTCTGCTGGGTTTGGTTTATATCAGGCAGTGGGTTCCTTCTGATGCTTCTTGCCCGACCTGCTCAATCCTAGTTACACACTTCTTTAGGTTATTACCTTCTTTTTCAAGATTTTTGAACTTCACCCCTGTTTCTTTCTCTCAGTTCAAGTCCAAATCCCACAGGGGACATTAGAGAGACAACAGAAATGAGTTAAATGTGAAATGTTGTCATGATTTTTATAAGCAAGCTGTGGTTTCCCTGCAGCGTCGCGCATTGGATTCTCATTCCCAGTAGTTGGCTCCAAACCACCGAGCTCCCCATGCAGCAGCGGGGTATTACAAGCGTTCCTCAGCTCAGCCCAGGGCTGTGTGTAGTCCCCAGTATCGGATCCCTCTCAGACTTAATGCCTCAAGCTCAGCGCCTCAGACAGCGGGGAGCATTTTGTAAAATCGGTCAGCCGCCGCAGCGACCAGGTGACGTAGGCGCCGCGCTGGGCACAGACACCTTTCCCTCTTACCTGTCGCGGTGCCCGTGGCGCGATGGCTGCGTCTACGCGGGAGGGCAGCGTCCTCCGGCCGGGGGGTGAGGCTGGCTCGTGCCTGCCCTGCGGTGTAGGCGTGCTCGTTAGCTGCTGCTCAGGGATTGATTACTGCGTGGCTTCACTCATCTGCTCTTCAATTTTCTGTTCCTCCCAGCAGTTTCCAGGAATTTGGGTAAGATTCCTTCACAGTTTAATGCTTTTCTTTAAACCAGTTCTGTAATTCGGCAGTGTTTACAATAATTTGATTATTTTTCAATGAGCCATATATATCTCTCTATCTAAATATGATCCTGATTCCTGTTTGTTGATGACCCTTTGGCTGCGGTGTTCAGGGCAGTGCCAGAAGAAGAGATAAGCAACCTCGTGCCCTGCAGCTGGAACAGGGACGAAGGGCAGGCTGGGAGAGGACGTGATAGAGATCTGTAGGGTGATGGGAGGTGTGGGGAGCATAAGCAAGTATCAGCCTCTCACAGAGTTATCAGATGTTAAACAAACAAGACACAGAATATTTGGAACTCTTTCCTAAAGAGTTTTGTCAATGCAAAAGCCTCTGTTTGGTTTTATCTTGGTGGGTGCAAAAGAGTTACTAGAGATATTTGTGGACAAAAAAAGCCCATTAAGGTTTATTCAGTTCTTTCAGCCATGGGTATCTGAAGGGTTGGAAGGGTGTCCTATTGAAATATTATGCTATCTCCGTGCTTTTTTCCTACACCTTTTCCCTGTCTATCACTACATCCTCTCACCATTCCTACACTCTTCCCGCAGCATTTGCAGTTAGCTGTGGCTGGGAGCAGGGTGCTGGTCGAAGAAGGACCTTTGCTCTGATGCAGTGTGTCCATCTTACACTTAACGTTTTTATGGATACAGTACTGCAACAATTTTTTTTCACGTTTGTGAATTAAGACCACCTTTCAAACCAGGGGTCTCCATGCAGTCAACAGGAGTTATCCATTTGCAGCACACCTGGTGCATTTGTGGCTATTTTTCAGGTATGTGCAAGGGTTGTTTCTTTGGTTTGTTATATTTTCTCTTAATTTGATGTTGTATCTCGTCAGATTATTAATAGGTGCTCCGTCCTTTGCTGAGCACAGATTTTAGTCTGAAAAATCCACAGAACCCAGGAAAATTTTGAGTAAAATTCTGACCCTTGGAAGACAAGGGAGGGTTTGATGTGCTCAGTGCCAGAATGTCTCCTCTCGTCTCTGAAACGGGTTTTACAGCACGATGTTCATCCGCTCCATGAGTTTGTACGCATTCAGGATTATTATCAGTAAGAAATAAGGAACTGATGGTAAGTTTGTGAGTAGTGTGCTCTGCTCCCAAAACTGTTGCTTTCTGTAGGTACTCACTGCAAAAGAAAACAGCAGCTATATCTGCCGCTGTAAGGAAAGGTCTTTTGAGCGTTTAGATTCAGTATTAGCATTTCATTTCATATTTATAGCTTGTATCCTGCTTTAGGCTTTTCTGGGGTTGGTTGGTTGGGTTTTGTTTGATTTTTCTATGCAGAAGCGTAATTCCTCTAAATGGTATCAAAAAGGCAAAGCCCAAAGCCTGCCTTACATCAGTATTGCTCTGCGGGTCCCTCTGGAAGTGTAAGGTAAAGCCTTTCCCGAGCAGAGCCAGACCACTGAATATTTAACACTCTTTGTTAATACATTCTCATTACATTTCAATTTGGATGTAAAAAAGAATCATTGCGGCGCACATTTGACTTAGAAATAAGCATGTCTTGGAGTACCTGCTGGGCTTCTTATTGAGTGGGGGATTTTCAGTGTTGCATCAGTGACTTGAAAGTCAACAAAATTATACTGTAATAGGTTTTCTACTCTTTGGTCATGGGCACACTTTTGAAAATTACATTCTTGGGCTTTACACCACTAAAAATTTTTGCTGTCTTTAGAAACCAAAGGTGATCCTGTCTGTACGCAGCAGAGGGTAATGAATATACATGCAAATAAGCAAGAATAAAACTTCTGACAAAGCAGAGGAATTAAAACACCGGTGTTCCAGGAACAAAACAAGGTACTAGAATAGATTAAAATATTATAGGAAAGGAAGCAAAATTCCCATCTTCCCATGCCTGAGGCCGGCTGCACTGGCAGGAAGCTTCTCTTTGTAGGGGTTTCAGCCTCGGCGGGGCAGTCAGCCCGGCAGCACCGCACTTCAGCCCCTTAAGCAAGGTAAATCTGCCGGGGCTTTGCCTCACTCAAAAGATTAAGCTGGGAAACGACGGGAGCGGAGACCCCGGAGTTTTCATGGGAGTGGAAAGCGCTGACCTCCCGAGCCCTGCGGATTAAACGGGATGACTCCGACGTCTGAGCAGGCCTGTTGTCAGCTCGGGAGGAGGATTCCTGGTGCTCGTGCCGTGCACGGCCAGTGTCGGGTCACCGTCGGGTATGCATCTGGGCTGGCAGCACCTACAGGAACATAACTGATAGGGGCTGCCATACGGTAGAGTCTGTGCACTGATTAACTATGTACAAGGGTGCTAAAATATATTTTCCATTTGTTGTCTTGTCTCTGAACTATTTAAGGTGTGAATAAGCGTTAAATATTTCTGTCCTCTTTCCAAGGCTCTTGGTGTCTTTCTGTTGACTCCAGTGGGCTCTGATGAGAGCTTTTCGGTAACAAGTAACACCCGTGTGTAATCTCCATCTCTCAGCAGCCAAGGCACAGCGGTTTTTCTTGGTTTATCTTCAGGTCAGTGAACTTGATGATGGGTGCCATTTGGACAGTAGTCTCCAGTCAAAAAATAACCTACCTGATTTAAAGATGTTTTTTAAATAACAAATACATTAATGGTGCATCTCGATTTTATTAAAATATCATAGAATTAATTTGAAATGCACCCAGGCAATGAAGCTCTCATGTTTAAAAGCCAGTTTGTGGTAGGACCAAGGGGTGTTGCACATCCCTGCTTTGCTGTGGTTTCCTGCTGCGAGGTCTCCCGGGGCAGGACTGCTGGCTCGCCTTCTGCTCCTGCCCGGTGCTGCTCTCCAGCAAACGCTGCGCCCGGCAGTTCCCCAGTTCTGAAGTTCAGTGCTGGGTTGGTAACGGGGCCGGGGGAGCAGTACCGACGGCCTGGGAGATCCCTGGAGCTGCGGCAGCATCCCCTGAGATTCCCGGTGCCGGGCGGGCTGGTGCATTCAGGTGCATCAGTGACGCCGGTGCTGAGTCCCAGCCCGTGGCACCTCCGTACCTGAGCCCATTTGGGTTTGTAGCTGAAGGTCTCGCGGAGGTTTCTATTTCAAGTACAAAACGGCTCTTGCACGTCTTCCGTTCGGCTTTGGCATGGTTTAGGATTGCCCGTGAGGAGCGGCTGTGTTTGAGCAGGCTGGGTTTGTCCAGCTGCCCAGGCTGGCGGCGCGAGGACGGGCGCAGGCAGCGGGGGGGAAGCTGCCGTGCCCGCCCGGGTGGGAGCAGGGAGCAGAGCAGGGCTCCCGTGGGCGAGCAGAGAGAGTAACCCACCCACCGTGGGCATTGCGTGGCTTTAAAAATAATGGGGAGGGGGGGGAATCTTCTGAAATGAGCAGAATGCAGGAGGATAAGAGGGCTCGCTGTAAAGCATTTGTTACAGACTTAAAATACACTGAAAGTGTTGTTTTGAAGAAATGTGCTTCAGAAAGTTACAGTCATGGTCACTAAGTCATTCGAAGAGCAGCTCTGGCAGGTTCATGCCATCCTTGGACTACTGACTTGGTGGCACTTACTTCGTCTCCCAAGCGTGGGCAAGGGCGCGCTGCGCTGTACGGGGCAGGGGGGTCCCAGCTGCCCCCGCAGAGGCCAAGGCTACCAACCTGGGGAGAATCATAGAATCATTAAGGTTGGAAAAGACCTCTAAGATCATCAAGTCCAACCGTCAACCCAACACCACCGTGCCCACTCAACCATGTCCCGAAGCGCCACGTCTACACGTTTTTTGAAGAGCAGAACTGTCCGATGCTCTGCCCGCTCTCTGCTCCCTGCGTAGGTCCCAGGACAGCTGTCGGAGCCCCGCTCCTGCGAGCAGGGGGTGGGTACCAGCAGCAGCACCCTCCTGGGGGGGCGACATCGTTTGGCAGCAGTCTCTCACCTCCTTCTCCCCATTTTTCTTCCTACGCAGCGGGCAGGTGTTGGGGTACCGTGCTGGAGAGCTGTTCTCGCTCCCCGTTGTGGTGACAGTCCAGACGGTGCCATTTCGGTGCAGTGCTTTCTCTCCGGAGTTATCACCTGCGCTTGGAGTAGATGGGATCGATGGAAATGGATCCCTGCAGCAGCGACTTCCCTCCAGAGCCCCTCAGTTCTGCCTGGGAGGGGGCTGCGGGACCAGATTTACGCAGCTCCTCCTTCTCCCAGGCAACTCCTTCGCGCTTTGAATAATTAGTTTGTATTTCTCTTATTTGGTGTGATTTGAGGACATGTTTGCTGTCATGTCATCCTCGTCAAAATAAATATCCTTTATTTTCTTTCTTTTCTCTTAATGGTAGGTCAGAATTTGACAAGCAAATACAGGCAGATGGTTATTAGTGAAAAATAACAGGAGGAATAATTTTTTTTTGGTAGTTTTTTTGCTGGGAAACAATCTTCTAGAGGTGTGCTAGCTAAGGGAAATAGAGATTAGAGATTGTGGGGGGATTTGGTGTGCCTGAACAGCACCCACGGCCAGTGGGTCTTGGTCTGTGGGATCCTGCTGGGGTTGCTCTGCTGCAATGGAAGTTACTTGGTATTGAAATCACTTAGATGACTTGTAATTCCTGATGCTCAGTAGGTATCTTGATCAATTATGACCCCAACCGTTTTTGTATATAGTGTTAATGAAAGTATCCCCCTGTCTTGGCACACGTGCGTGTGTGGTGATGGTGGCCTGGCTTGCCTGTCGTGGCTACCCTTCGCTGGGGATGGACCTGTGGGTGTTCCGACCGAGGGCGTGGGAGGGATCGTGCTTATGAAGAAGGGTGATGGTTCACTTGGGTACGTTACTTCTCGTGACTGGTAAGGTGTGCAAGCCAGTAGATGGACAGGCAAAGTTTGAGTTTGTGAGTTTTTTAAAAACTATTCCTGGCTGGATTATTTCAGGCAAAACGGGATTAATATTCTCAAAAATGCCTCCGGTTTATATTGCTCTTTAACCACCTAATCCCAATGGTATAGAAATAGTGCTTCGGTTAAATGTGTTATTCATATTTTTGAAACAAATACATAACTACAGGCAAATATGAAGTACGTCATAAAAGGTGAGAAAAGATGAAAGAGATGAATGGAATAGGGATGTTTTTAGGTATATGAAAAACATTCAGTTTTTGCAATGAGAACCTCAGCTTTTTTTCTTACTGCTGAACGGGATTGATTCCCACGTCGGCTGAGCGCCTCGCTGTGTGGCTCTGCGTGCGGTGTGCCCGGTGCCACTGCCGTCACCCGGGCACGTTGTGCTCTTACGGTTGATGCCGTTCGTGAGGCAGTCTTACAAAGCCATTAATAAAAACAAGTTCTGAGATATATATAGCTAAAATAAATATGAATGACAAACTACGCTGTTCAATAATGCATTAAGATCTTTTGTCCCATGGCATAAAGAGTAGCTTTGCAAGAGGCAATGTGTTGCAGGAAGAAAAGCTTTGGTTTCGGGAGCGTGATTCAGTGCCCATAAAGCTCAAGAGAGACTTGTGCTGACTTCAGCGGGGGTAAGATTAGGCCCATGCTACGGATATTTTCAATATGAATACATTAAAATAAATTATGTGGCCCCTGTTCTTTTGGGTGCAGTGCTGTTAAAGGCTTCTTGAATCACAATGAGGGAAATTAGGCTTAGACCCTTGCTGAACGGCTAACATAGCTTTAAGATAATGTTGGAAGTGCCATGGTTTAATTGGGAAAGGTAAGAATTACAACTGAACAGCAGGAGCAGGAAACCTCCGCTGCTGTGGCCAGCTGCGGGGCGGTCCAGGACCAGTCACGTTATTTTGCCATGGGCAGCATGACTGAAGAGGCCGCGGGTCGTTATCATCCCTGCGCTGTGTGATGGAGTGGTGAGAGCTGATGGGTCTGCTGAGGCACAGAGTAAACATTTGTAAAGAACAGTTTTGCCCTGGAAATCTGTCCTGTCCCTTTCAGCCGGGTCACGAGCGTCAGTAATGTATCTGCTCCCTCTCCTGAGGTCTGTTTTGGCCACGAGCAAGTAGAGGAGGGAGCTAGCAACAGTGATCTATCTGTCTGTATGGTACGGGGCAAAAAAAGAAATAGCCTTTAAATACTGTTTGCTAGAAATAACAAAGGTGGAAAAGTTAGTTGTCTGTTCCGGGAAAAATCTACCATCTAATTTAATTTGACTCCTGGTGCATGCCTGGGGACGGCGGTTTCTGCTGGAGGTGAGGCACAGTCGGTCAGTTATGTGATGGGGAATTTCCCATTCGCTGCTTCAGGTGCTTAAGCAACAGCGTAAAAATGCCGATTCAGACGTGCCGGGTGACGGGGTTGTCCATTATAACCGTTCCCAGTTCAGCCAGAGCGGCTGTAACCGTTCCCAGTTCAGCCAGAGCGGCTGTGGGACTTGGCCTCCCGGGGCTGCCCTTGCGCGGGAGCAGAGAGGAGAGAAAACGTTCCCGGGGGTTGAAGCTGATCTCGCCCCGAAGCTGGGGCAGGCGGGGAGCCGAGCCCTGGAGCCCTGGCTCCGGGCTGTTCGCCGGCTCTGCCCTCCGCTCCCCTTGGGAAGGGTTTTGCTGCAGGAGGGTTTGCAGACTCCAACCCAGGAGCTGTGCCCGGCGCGGTCCTTCTGCTCTGCTCCCGGTGGCACGCAGCCGTTCCTGAGGTGGGGCTTGGCAGCGAGCTGGAGGTGGGTACGTGGAGCCCCCAGACCCCCACGCACCGGGGCAGGGGAGCCCCAGCCCTGGCAGCGGAGCCTCAGGCACCCCAGCTCTCCCCTCTGGGTTCCATCATCAGGGATGCAAATCAGCATCTGCTCCTCAGGGATGCAGATCGGGGCGGTGTATCACTTGCAGAGGATCTTCAGATTTCTGAACCTTCCACTCATCTGCTGTTGTCCTCCTTTGTCCTTGTAATGTCCTCGTTGCGGTTAAATTGAGACGTAGGTTGCTTGTGTTTCTAAGCGACGGTAAAATGCATCTGCACTGAAATGATCTTAAAAATGGACAGATGTTCTCAAAACGCACGACTTGCTAGTCAGGGCTTCTTGGCTCTAACAATAATCAGAAACTTCATAGAAAAGATCACTTTTATCCTCCCCCTCCTCAGTATTGTTTTATAGTAAAATTTGCCTAAGCTTAATCATGAAATGCACAGTGTGTGCATGTGGGTGTTAGGTTCTTTATGGTTCACGTTTAGGTATTAGTCCAGCCCAGGTTATGTTCAGTTCAGAGTGAAAGCTTATATTGCATTATGATATTAAACTCACTCCACGGAGTTTATTTGTATTCCAAATCCATCTATTGCAAGGACTGCTTTTTATGAGCACGAAGAACTAGAAAGCATAAATATTTATTCCTTAAAGGTTATGATTGCCTTAAATCATACAAGCTTATTTGGTGAACATCAGATATAATTAAACTAAGCAGTTGAACTCTGTCTGCATGTATGAAATAATATATATATGTGTATATATGTGTATGTGCTTGACTCCAATATGGATGGAAGCTGTGAGCTAATTGCTTCCATCACATCAAAAGATGCACTGATCATTTTATTGTTCCTGGATGTGATAATAAATCAACATAAAGAAGCAGTTGAAATTATAAAATGGAAAGTCACGGTTCAACATGCAGCATACACCGTGATAACAAAATGAGCAGAGCTCATCTCAAGTGGTATATGTCTAACTATGGGGAGATAATTAAGCACGTTATGATAATTATTCCAATTTTGGGTGTAGAGAATTGCTTGTGTACTGAAATTCATGTGCATACCTTAATGGATGCTTACGTCTACCTGGTGTCCCTTTAAACCTCAGAATTTGGGGGTGAACCTTCAAGTGCCTGCACACGAAGCCCACGCGTGGTTCCTTGGCCGCCTGGCCGGCGTCCCGGTGCGGCAGGCTCCCGCCAGCGTGGGGAGCAGCCCGGGGACGGGAGCGGTGCCCTTTTTGGAGCCGGGTGGGATTTTCTCCCCCGCACGGTAAGGCAGCCCCCAGTAAGTGGTGGTGGTGTGAGCCGTGATGCCCGGCCGTGCTCGGGGGGCAGGTTTTGGAGCAGCTCAGCGTTTCTCAGAGAGCTTGCCCAGAAGGCGGGGGGCTGCCTGAGACAAGCCTGTCCCCCCGGGGAGACCTTCAGCAGCGGGAGGGGGCCTGGGCTGAGCCCCGTCGGTGGCTCAGGTCCACATCTGTAGGTGTGAACCTTTCCCCCTTTGCAAATTTAAAGGTGGAAAAG
This sequence comes from Oceanodroma tethys, assembly GCA_013397025.1. Taxonomy (NCBI): domain Eukaryota; kingdom Metazoa; phylum Chordata; class Aves; order Procellariiformes; genus Oceanodroma; species Oceanodroma tethys. Next base: position 486,454 of record VWZR01005377.1, on the reverse strand, counting down.
GACAAGCCAGAGAGTCCCGGCCGTGCTCATCACCAGTACTTTTTGATTTGTTGTTATCATTAAAGATGGTCATTTTGGATAAATTCGAATAGCTGCATAGCCTTTCCCGAGTATATTGTTGTAGACAGCAAGGCATTCATGTGCACGTACCTCACCAGAATCAGAAGGGACCAGATGATGAAATACCATTTTAATCTGTCTCTGATGACTCTGGAAGCAATAGGATGGAAGTGTCCCTTTTGTTGTCGTTAAAATTAATTTGAAAAGCCAAAGAAAACCAAACAACTCTTGCTCTATAAAATATTACTCGTGGAATTAATTGTGTAATAATGTACGTCTAAGTTACAGATGGAAATCCTGGCTTATCAAACGGTCTCCAAGGATATGGAAACCAGAATTTCAGTCCATTCATGTGTGTGTCCTGCTGGGCATCTCTGTGAAACTGGAGGGGCTGGTGTGAGTCTGCTGTTGCGTGGATTGCTCCATATAATTAGAGGCACCTTAGACTTCAGTGTTGGAATTGATGGTTCCTCGGCGTTTCTTTGTATCCAGAGAGTTCATCAAAGGTAATAGTTTTGCCAGAGGCTTTGACAGAAGCAGAAGAAAGAAACTGTCGTTGCCTCAGGTCCAAACATCGTCTCAAGCTGGAAAATGGTTCACTGTCTTGTTAGAGGTGGCCAAGGTACAAGTGCCTCCAGTTACATTATTGTGCTGTAGGTAGCACAACAAACATCACACTGACCCGTTCCTCTTCCGTAAATGCTTTATTTATCATTCTTTCTTCAGAGCAAATATGGATGAAATTTATCACAGTACATTACAGCGTAGTTTCTTTATCATGCTACTGATCGTGTCTTGCAGGAATTTCTCTTATCCTGACTTAATGGCAAAAAAAAAAAAAAGGGAGAGCAATAATAAAATGCTTCATTTTCTGGTGTTTTTCCTGCAGCTGCAATTAATTCTTCCCCGTGCCCCCCCAGGTAGCCCGTGCTGCTATCCCGGGGAGGAGACCGCCAGGAGAACGGCACGGAGCTGCTTTGTCGGGACAGTCAGTGGATCACAGAGGTCTTGTTGCTGTCTCCCCTCTCCCCCAGCTCTGTTGATATCAACGATCTAGGAGCATCTCTTGGTACCCGTTTTTGCTTTGTTCTAGACTGCCGCAAGTCCATGGAGGGCTCTCACCCATTCAGACGGGGCACCATGCATGAACATGGACACCTGAGTTATTGCCTAAGAAAATCCGTGCTTTGTGTATGTATTTTTACGTGTGCCTTGAGACACGTAGTCTTCTCTGTTGTCTATCCTGTACGAACCTCCGCTGGGCTTGGGAGGTTAAAATAGTGTTGGCACTGTCTTCTCGTTCCCTCTTTTCTTCCCCTTCCACTAGCTGGCTGGCACGGCCGTGGCTTGCTAATTAATCCTTGTCCTAGGAGGGCTGTAATGCAGGGGCAGGTGAAGGCTGAAGTGTGGGAGGAAGCCCCTAAAAATATTAAATGTGCTTCTAACGTTCTTACGATTTTCAAGCCTCTGATGAGGAGGATACCAAAATAAAAACGCAGGGATGTGATATACTGGTGTGCAATAGCGGCGGGGCCGGTGGTTCTTGCTGTGCATACGGGTATACGTGCACAGGAAAATGTTCCTGGGCGTATGGTGCAAATGGCGTTTGTTTGCAGAATGCTCATCTAAGGTGACTTTGTCTCGAGGCCTGATCCTGCGTCAGGGGTTGCTCTGCATCGCGCTGCCAGCTCCTGAGGAGAGGCGATGCTGTGGTTGTGCATTGCTCCGAGTCGTGAGGGTTCCGAGCTCCTCTGGGGGGGGGGCGAAGAGGAGGTTAATGGGGGGATCCCCCCAGCTGACTGGGACTAATCATCCTCTTCCACTTGTTCACATGAAAAAATTGCAACTGTCCTCCCAGTTGTTCCATTCAGCACATTTGGAAACTCATTTCTTTTTTCCTTAATGGATGGGGGTCATGGTTTTCTGCGGTGTTTCATTTGCATTTAAAATTAATAAATCATCCTTTACCAAGTAATGTCTGTAAGATACCCTGGCTAATAGCAAGTTGGTATTGTGCAAAGGTATTACTGAACATTCAATGAACTTGGCATCTGGCCCCAATTGCTAAAGCTTTATGAACCTCTACTTTTTCCTAAGATTGTTTTTTGGCAAAGCTTTACTCTTCCCCGAGTGGTTCTTTAGCCTTGTTAACCCTTTATAGGAATATGACTTTCTAATTTTATAAAATGTTATTTCTTTCATAGGACTTACTATTTTATATCCATTTCTGTTGTTGTAAAAGATTATTAAAAAATGGAATTTGATTAAACTTATGTACTAGGTTTTGAATTCTTCTTCACCTTGTTACGAGGGCGAATCCCACAAAGTCCGGTGGTGGCCTGAATTCCAGTCTGCTTCAGGAACACGTAATTGATGATATGAGACAGTGCATTAAAAAGGCAGCTTTGAAAACATGCTGGCGAGGAAAGAGAACAGCCCCGCAGTCGCTGGAATTGCATTTCCGAGGAGAACGCCACCGGGCCTGGGTAGAAGACACGGGCTTTCCCTGTTTCAGTAGTAATTGTGGACTTCTTGCTTCCTGATGGGCAAAAGCAGATGCTCAGCGTTGCCTGGACCCCAGGACCCTGCCAAGTGGTCCTCTGCAGTTTGCACCAGAGACCTCGGACGTGGTGGGGGGGACGCGGGGTCAAGCCAGCGGGAGACGGCAGCTTCCCGGGCGTGCTGCCGGGCAGGCTCTGAATGGTGTGAACTGGGTTTTCTTTGGGCTTTCTGCAGTCCCAATTTCTTCTTCATTTGAACAGTCTGATACAAAATACTCAGATTTCTCTTTTCTTGGAGAGTTTCTGGCTTCCACTGCTGTGCGCTGGTCATTGGGGTGGGAGACAAGGGGGTGAGGAGAGAAGAGGAAAAATCACCACGAATTTCATGAGGCGTATTTTTACTCATACAGGTAATTCGGATTATATTCAGGAGGATATGTGTCTGCCTAACAGCAAAAAGCATGCTTCGTCAGCATAGTTAGCACCATCGCTATTACTGTTGCTAAAATACCCGCCCTCTGAGCGCCTCGTACGGGGAGCGTCGTGCAGCGTGGCGGCGGGGGGGGGGGGGGCCCAGGCC
>VWZR01005377.1:373168-477311 GCA_013397025.1 Oceanodroma tethys | reverse complement strand
GGGGAAGGTTGATTAATGAGAAAAGAGTAAACCTGAGCAAAGACGTGCGCCAGCTGCCAAGGGAGGGTAAACGTGAGCCTTGCTGGCTGTCCTTTCCCAGCGTGTGCAGGGGAGAAGAAATCCTTAATGATCTAAGAAGTCCTAACAGTGCTCTGCTTGATCTCCTCCTCGGAAAGCAGAGCGGGTCAGCGGCACGGGCCGCCCGCAGCCCTCCTCCCAGCTCCGCCGTTGCAGCTTTTCGGGAGCTCGGCGTCCCCCATCAGCACAGCGAGCCGGAGCGCTCCCTGCCCCGAGGTCGGCCCGAGGGGGGGAACGCAAGCTTGAATTATTTTCCTCTTGATACTGTACTTAGGGAAAACGGTCACAATGTTCAACTACAGATATAAAAATAAATGGGTCCTGACGTGCACAGTGACTTTCAGGATTTTCTTCTGTTATTTTATTTTTTTTATTTCCATCTTATTTTATATGTGCTGACTGTCCAAAATTTTGTGGAAGTATATTTCACATGTGAACGCCTAATGAACTGCGTGCTGCAGAGGTTCACCTACGTGTGCTGTGCCAGTGATGCTGTATTTCGAGTAAAAGCTACAGCACCCAAGTCCCTCCCTGGGGCTTCAGCTTTCCTGTTCGGATGCTGTGAGGGAGCTTTTCGAAGGAGGAAAAAAGGAGAGGTTGCCTCGGGCGTTGGCAGCACAGAGTGTCTCCGTGCCAAAGACGTGTAAGGTTCAAACAGGAGTGAGAACGGCTGCCCGTGCACGAGAGCCTGGTCCGCACCAGTACGTCCGTGCTCCGTACTCCAAGGTAATCTTCAGTTATTAAAGAGCAGGGTAAGAGCAGCCGTGACAAGAGCAATTAACGCCATATGTCGTACCTTCCTGTGCATCAAACCGGAGCTCCCGGAGCTGTGCAAGCGTGCCTTAGGCTCGCTCTCCTATTAATTTCTTCAGCGTCAGCTGTGGGAAACTCCTCTGCCAAATTTCACTTGTGCAACAGTTTGTTTAAATCTGCCAATTGACATTTATGTATTTGTATTAATGCTTGTAATGATTAATTAAAAGTTGACATCAGCTAGGTAAATGTGTTTTCTTGTTCCTCATGCATGTGTGCATATGCATAGACATGAATGAAAGATCTTGGCTACTTCTTAGACCAACATGATAATGAAAACTATAAAAGAATCAAAATTCTAATAATAGTAAAAAGCTTTTTTCCTAGGATTAGAGAAACAGAAAAAAGGAAGAAGCAGAGCTGGAAGAGGTGTTGATGTGATTTCCCTATGAAAAGAAAAAATAAATCCCAGGTCCGTTAAGCATTGTTTCCCAGGCGTGTTGCTCCATGTCCAGCTGCTCTGTGTTCGAGTGACAGAATCTGAACACCAACTTGTTTGTGGCAGTTTCATGGGCAGCTAACTGGCCTTCCAGAGTTGTTGCTTCAGGGACTATTTCATGGCCAGAGCGGAATAGTCGAGAGCTGGAAATGCCGAGACGTACTGCGCCGCTCAACAGCGTTGCCCTCAAAGGCTCGCAGCACTTGGTCGGCCGTGATGCCCTGAGCCCAGCGCCAGCTCTGCGCCTGCAGAACGTGGCCAACGCCAGCTCTGCGCCTGCAGAACGTGGCCAACGCCAGCCCTGCGCCTGCAGAACGTGGCCAGCGCCAGCCGTGTGTGTTTCTGCAAAAGCCGTCCCAAAGCTGGGCTGTTCCGGCTGCCTTTAAATTGCTGCAAAATCAATGACTTGCAAAGGACCATTTGCTGTAGAGGGGGATGGCTCAAGGTTCACTTCATCCTCTGCAAACGTATTCCCAGAAGGCACGCTCATATTTTGGTTTAAAACCTTGTCAGAAGGGAGGGAGGCTGTACGGGACACATTGTGCCTGCTGTGCCATGCAAGGCAGCGCCCGAGGGCTGGCTCGTAGCATGGCATGGGAGCAGAGACCAAACCGCCGAGGGTATTCCAGAGGAACAGCAGTGGGAGAGTCGGAGTGGTGGGAAAACAGAGGGCAAGATAATGAAATACCTCCGTGAAACAGTTACTAAACTGCACGTTTTCTTCTGCCGTGTTTTAGAGCTGGAGAAAATACGAGCAGAGTTTAATTTAAGCGAGGTGCTGTACTTGTGCCTGCAGGTCTCGCAGAGCGGTGGCTGGGAGAAGCATCCTCGGTCCCTGGGTGTCCTTTCGCTGTGGGTGCTGCCCTCGCGCGGGGCCGGTGCCTTTCCAGGAGCTCGCGTGTGGCACTGCTGCTGGCGGGGCTGGTCCCAGCAGGGTCCCTGCGTTGTCCCTCCGCTGTCCCTGGCCTTCCTGAGCACTCTGCCGGGATTCCCTTCACCTTTCCAGAAGCCCAGCAGAGAAGGCAGAGATGAGCGCTCGCAGGCAGGCTGAAGCCGGGTGTGACTTTATCGCGCTCGGAGACGAACGTGCCCGGTAATGCTTTGGCTCCCTGTTAACGGATGTCTTGTGAAGAAAGATAGATTTAGAGACCCCTTTGATACGTATTAGCTGCTCCCTGCTCCTAGCTCCTTTAATAGGGAAATTAATTGATATGGTTTGTAAATCTTCTTTTTCACTACCCATAAAAATTGAGTAAGTCATCTTCTGAGAAAAATGACATATATTTAAATTTTTATTATTGTGATATATTCTATGGTGAAGCAGAGTCAAATGGCTGAGACTCCAGCCTTTCCCTCGGTGTAGTTCCTGTTACATGTATGCCTATTCTGTAGTCTGAGTAATTTTAAAATTAATAGAATGGTATTTTGACATGTGAATCTGCGATATAATATGCAGTCCTAGAAAAGCGGTACTTGCAAATAGTTTTTTGAAGCTACTATACCAAAGTTCTAGTCTGTTTGGCAGACAGAAGATGCTCCGTGGGATGGGTAAGGGGTGAGGTATGTCGTGGCTTGTCCCTGCTATAGCACCCTTAATACCGGTATTATTACCCTGTATTTGCAGTGTGTCGTTGCGCTGGGGCTCTCCAAGGAGCTGGTGAGGGCCGTGGGCGGTGGCTGGGTGGTGGGTGGGTGTCTCCCTGCGGAGCCGGGGCCGGGGGCCGGGGGCACGGAGCCCCGCACACGGGCGTGCTGCCGGGGATGGATCCTCGCGGTCCCCATTCCCGAGTGGTTTGAGCCTCCTTTGGTAATTTTACTGCTGTGCCGGAGCTCTTCAGGCACGGGAATGCTTGGTTATGATTATATATTATTGCTCGTGGAGTTTTTATCGTAAATGAGTTGAAACATTATCATTTTTTGTTGTTTAACTCTGCCTAAAAGTTTGCGGGCTTTAAGGCAGAAACCCGAGTGCTGTGGCACGGGGCCGAGGTCGGGGTTTTAGACTTTGGTTCCAGGAGGAGCACCCCCGGCCGGGTAGCCTGGGCGGCCGCGCTCCGCGCCGCGGCCGTGGCTGTCGCTGCCCCGTTCCGCCCCAGCAGAGGCGGTGGCTGTGCCTGGGGAGGACGGCGGGGGGGCTGCCTGCGCCTCCCCTGCCACCGCTCAGCGTACAAAGGATAGAGCCTGTCCCCCCGCCGCCGGCCGGGGGGCTACGGAGTGCCTTTGCTCAAACCCCCAGATAAGTGTTTTAAGAGCAGTGGAAGAACAAGACGATGGGAAAAAAAACAAACAAACAAACAACAAATTAAAAAAAAATGATGTCTTTTTTAATATTTCTTATTGTGTAAACTACTGGGAGGAGAGGGGGCTGGCCGGCCCTGGGCCCCGCGGGGGGAGGCTGCCGTGCCCCCGGGCAGCAGGGGATGTGCCCGTGGAAAAAAGTTTTGGGTTCAGGGAAAGCAGGACAAAAAGCTCAATGCGATAAAAGCCTCACTCTAAAGTACGTGAATGTGTCCCATTAAAATACAGCATGATATTTAGAAAGGTGATACGGTCCTCGGCACACGCGTATGCGTGTAAATAAAGGGCTGAGCGAGGAGGAGGGGGTGAGGAGAGGAGGCCACACAGGGAGTGGTTTGGTTTTTCTTCGCCAGTTTTGGCTTGTTGGGAATGTATTTATTGCCCATTAAAAAGGAATCCTTTCCCCTCACAGATAATGGCAAAGAATCGAGTAGATCCTCCTGCCCACCGACCTTGATTTTACACACGGAGAGGAAGAGTACCCCCGTGGAGAGCGATGGCGATAAGGTCTGCGATGGAGTTTCTTCTTTTAAAAACCTCTTTAAACTATTGAACTGCACAAATCAGTCAGTATAAAGGACTGTCCTCTGCTGGAGCTGTGCTGGTGATACGGGATTGTTTCCTACAGTTGATTTTACAGAGCTATCTGTTCAATTTATCTTGGTGCTTTATAAGAGCTCTGCCACTGTAGTGTCAGACTATCAGAGGAGGGATGCTCGCGGCTGGTTTTCTGCCCATGCTGGAGGAGAAGGGAGTCGATGGGGTGTGTGTGCAAATGTGGAGGTGTGACACAGCCCCGGGGAAAAGTCACGTACTGAGAAGTTGAAGTGCAGACACAGAGCGTCTGTGATTTTCCCAGGCTCACTGCGGCGGCAGGGACCTGGGGAGCTGGCTCAGAGCGGGGTCGGCTCGCTGGACCTCCTGCCACTTTTCGCACCTCCTGGTGCAAGGAGGAGTTTCTTCATGGCCCTCACCTTTTTGGTGTTACTAATTTAAGTGTGCTGGGCACTTCTGTAGCTGACCTTTACAGATAATTGCAAGGTCCTTAAGTACAACTGACAGGTGAACGTAAATGGATAGCAAATAGTATGTGCAACTTATAGATGGGTAATACTGTACTTGTGTAACTTCATTAGCTTTTTATAAAAAAACCTAGATTATTCTATGAAGGAAAGGGACCTGAATCATACTCCCATTATCTATGAAATAAATGGAAATACTTGCTTTCTGCACAGCTCATGCAGCCTTCGTGCAAATGGCTAAAGCTAAAAGAGGGAAACCTTTATCTGAGTATGGGAGTGTGGAAGAGCATCTCAGGCTCAGAAAGCAGCAGTGCGGAAGACGCCCGAAGCCACCCTGCAGCCCTGGAGCAGGCGTGTCTGTTCCCCTGCGCTTCTGCTCCATGCCCACGTGCTGTTTGCTCAGGAGCGCTGTCCTGCAGGAGGAGGACCTGTGGGCTGAGCTGCTGCTCAGTTTATTTTCGTTTGGCACATTCCTACCACGCGGACGTCTTTAGGCTCTCTGCAAGCAAACCTTCCCTGCGTACCGGGCGCTGCGGGCGTTCCCCACATTTGCAGCTACGTTGGTACTTGGGCACATTCCTTAGGGCCTTAAGTTGTAAAGTACTTTCAAGATTAAGACCTCCGGACTAATGCTTTATTATTTTTTAATTAAGTACGTGCTTCCCGTGTTTTGATACCGCATTGAGCTAGATCACTGCCTTCCTCCCACACCTCCCCCTCACAGTTCAGCTCTGTAAGCTTCTACAATAAATAGCTGTTCTTCAGCCGGTAAAACACTGCCCGTGCTTGCCGGCTGTACCGTACACCCCTGCCGCGTTGTCTGTTGCTCCATCTGTACGGCCAGCCTTATGCAGAGCGGCCCAGCCCTGCCGCAGGAGGGTTCGCTGGGGACAGGAGCGCAGCTGGGTCCCCTCCGTGGGGTCTCGGGGGGGGTTACTGCTGGCTGAAGCCAGGGAGAGTCCCTCTTGCCAGTATTATTATGTCTTTGGGAAGTCTTTGAGCAGCGGTTGATGGCAGCGAGGGTGCTGAGCTCTGTGGAGCTCAGCAACGGGATTCTTTCCCGTTTATCTGGGCTATTCTCAAGGTAGCTGGCTGTTCATAAAGCCGCTCGTGGAATAATGGCAATAAGGGTAATCCACTTCACGTTAAAGTGATTTGTATAACAACAGTCTTCTGCATCGGCTCTATTTGCTGACTAATTTCTATCTGTCTTTCAAGGACCATTCTTTTAAACTAGTAAATGAGGATGACAGCACATCAAACGGCAACAAGCCCGTGGCATCCACTCCAGTGCCAGGATCACCGTGGTAAGCCAATGCAGTCAGACCTGCTAGAAGCCATTCATCAGTGCTGTTTCCCGTGCCAAACATGCATTAGCGGTCTGGTACGTGGGGAAAATCCGCCACCCTGGGTGTTAAGTAGCGATGCCGGGTTCCCGTTCCAGCTTCCGCTGGAGCTTTTCCTCGTTAATCATGTACTTAAGGAAAATGCAGGGAGGCAGCCGCGAACACGGCGTGAGCCAGCTCCCGGGGATGTGCGAGGTAAGGGCAGCCTGCTGCGGAGCTCCGGCTCAGCCAGGGCCCCGGCAGAAGGCAACCCGTGGTTTCTCTGCCTGCTTTCGCGGGCGTGCGGGGCGGAGCAGAGCGGTGTTCGGCCGCCCGCCTTGGGCTCTGCCCCACCGCACCTCACACGGGTCGAGGATCCAGCTTGGGTGGTGCTTGGGTGGATCAAAGGGGAAATACAAGATCCGTCAGACACGTTCTTGCTTTTTAGGGCCGGATCTTCCTCCTCTCTCAGTTATTTCATAGGCAGTGGGTGACTCTTACTGTCTTGCAAGATTAGTGTTGATTTCAGGTTGTGTCGGTGAAAATAGGTTGTGTCTCATGACCCAGGTTTCCTGACCACATTCCCATTCAGGTAACTACATGTTGGGTAACTAAAGCTCTCGTGTGATTTCTAAATGGATAAAAACTTTCTTCACTTTCTGTCCTGAACAGTTGACTAGAAGGATTTTCTTACCTCCTTTACCCATGTGCATTCTTATGCTGAATGAAATGATCAGGTTATACTCAGTGGCTGACATCTACGGGATCTTTGGCTAAGGCACTCCACGTAGATATCAGCCATTATTTGTTACTATTATATTGTGCCATTTTGCAAACCAGTAAGCACAGTCCAACGTTACACTTCATCTTAACATCATAAATATGTGATTTACATCAATCATTTCTCTTCTTGACAGTTGCTATTTTACGGTGTAATGCAGAGGAACCATTTGAGTCCAGCAGTATCCTAGGCAGGTTATGGTTTCATCCGTCCTTACAGAAGAGAGCCATAGCCAGTGGCACCCGCAGAGGGGTGTCCCAGCACCCCCTCTTCTCCAGCAGTGTCTGCTGAGCGGTGAATGGGCAGCCCGTACCTCCACTGAAGTGCACCACTCTCAGACTTGTGATATTTTAATCTCTAAGGAGAAACCTTACATTTCTGGGTTTCCAGAAGACTGTTTAGTGACCCAGTGAGTACTCCTGGTGCGAGAAAAGGCATCCAAATCTGGTCCTGGGGACCAGAGGGATGGGGCATAGTCCTTGTGCTGACAGTTGTCCCATGTTCTGAGGTGACAACGTCTGGTCTGCCCCATGGCTCGTGATGGAACATGGAGCACGCCTGTAGGGTGCTTCAATCACAATTTACAGGTTTTTCTGGTAGGTTGAAATTAGATATGCAACACAAATTCAGAAAATCCTGAATTTACTTCAACCACTCCCCACCCGTAGGTTGGCTCCCTGCTTCTGCAGGACCCATGGTTGATGTGATATCACCAAGCACCTGTTAGAAGTAGCTAGACCATAATTTTTAATGACAGAAAAATTTTCAGGAATGTTACCCACCCTTACCTACCTTATGAAATAAAATAAAATACTAATATCATCATCTTGTGCCCTTACTCATACTTAAATTACAATTTTCTAAAGGGAAACATGAACGTAACAATATCTGCATTTCCACTTTATGCTCTGTGACTAAAACAAGATACCATGCGTCCCCGGTGGATAATTGAAACCGTTATTATACCGAAGAGGAACAGGTGACATGTTACATGGGGAAAGGGACATTAATTTTAAATTAAATGTCAAATTATGTTAGTCATGGAAAAGTGAAGCAGTGTCCTGAGGGACCCCAGAGTTTCTGATCTGGGGTGATGGCACGCGAGACCTGATGATACTCAGTGATTCATGGGCACCGTCAACATCTGTGTGCGTGGCCAGAGGAGCAGAGAGCACAGCAGCGTACCAGCAGAGACCAAACACACGTTTCCAAACCCACTGGTTATAATCTCTGTCAAATAATGGCTTCGACAGTCCCGTGTGCATGTGGTAGCATTGCAGATCCCAAACAAGATACTGGTTTCAAGTTTACCATCATTTGCAACTGATTGCCCAAGCGGTTCAAATTCTGCCGTGTGCTTACTTGCCAATGAAAGAAATTACAGCGAGGGGCATTCCCAGGCAGGCGTTTACTCCTGGGCAGGATTGGGCCTGTGTCCTGACCGTAATTTGAATATTTAATAAAAGGATAACAGTAACCCATTTATATCGATCAACTAAGTCTGTCCTCTTCACCTAAATGCCAGGATTTTTTTCCCTTCTGGGACAACCGTGGTATTTATGGGAGCCTTGGTTTGGAAGTGTTCCTGTAGAAGTCCCTCTGGGTGTGTTTCTGGGAGAACAGAGGTTCCCGTAGCTCCAAGGTACAGAGTAAGAAGCCATAACTATACCTAACCATCGCCTAACAGAGGATTAGAGCATCTGTCTTGTGAGGCTGTTTTGTGATCCAAAACATTTGTGCATTAAAATGAACAGAAAATTATTAAAATATTTGTCATGTCCGTGTCACTGAATTCAGGATGCCAAAACTTCCGCGGGGTGTGGGTGTGACTGAAGTCAATGGCTGGGTTTGTACAACCGATTTTGTGCTCCTGTTCATCGGGAGAACATTTGACTCCGCTGAAGATAATTGCTGTGATGTTCGGGCTCGGTAACACACCGACACCGAGCAGCTCCCGGCACCCTGCGGCCCTGCAGCTCCCTCCGCGGGCTCCTGCAGGGGTTATGTATTTTTCATTACATGTTTGGGCAAGATCAATGGTGATGTCTTGCCAGCGGTACACAGAGTATGTTGGATTATCTCATTACAGTACTCTGCAGTGATGGAGCATTTTTCATATTTGCAGTCTTTTACCCAGAACAGACTTTTTTTTTAAACCAGTTTTGCTCCCTGCTTTTAATAACAGTTAAGCAGCAGAGCTTCTAATGATAAGATTGGTTCCTTCCAGGTATTTATGCTTCAGAGAGACCCACATTTTCCCACTATAAGTGTATGTGTGTGTGTGTGAGGAAGGCAGAGTGTGTATATGATGTGTGTTAGTTTTCATTATGATTCAGAAAGTGCGGGTTTGAGATTGAGACTGTGTTTGTTTATCTACATATAGACTTAGTGAAGTACAGCTGGAGGTTTTTGAATGTCTATTAAGGATGGTGCGATACTTATTTTCATATTATTTTAGCTGATTTAAAATGAATGTCAGGACAAAAAGTTGAACCGCTGTCATGTGTGTTTTAACTGACCAAGTCAAGAAACTGCGGTTTGTACAGCAGTGACCTGGTCGCATTTTTCAAATTTGAAGCAGAGCCCATAAAAATCAACCTAAACCTTTGCGGCAGACTTCTGGGGTGGCCGGTTGTACTGGTCCAGCGCAGCGTGGTGGGAGCTGGCTGGGATGCCGCGGGGATGCCACAGGGATGGCAGGGGATGCCACGGGATGCCACAGGGATGGCAGGGAATGCTGCAGGGATGCCGCGGGGATGGCAGGGGATGCCACGGGGATGCCAGGGGATGCCGGGGGGATGCCGTGGTCACACCTCCTCCCACCACCGCAGCCAGGTAAGGCTCCCGCGGCTGCCTGCCGGCTCCCACCACAGCCCCAGCCCGTGGGCATCGAGGCCGCGGCCGCCCAGCCCCGCTGCCGAGGCTTCTGCCGCTCTCAGCCACGGCTTTAGAACACACAATGTATTTTCCTATGGCTTCTCCGGCTGTGAGCACCACGGCGTTCCTCCTCGCCTGGTTCTTTTTCCCTTCTGTGATGGGATATTTCACCTACTGCTTTTTTGGGGTGTTTAGACCATTTCTATGGCGTTTTATTGGTATGGAGAGCGTTTCTGTACCTGAGGTGACTGGGGTGGGCTGGCAGGGCCTGGGGCAGGAGGGGTCTCACCCAAGCCCTGCAGACGGAGGTGCAATACGCCAGCTGCGGGTTAATTTCTTGTTTGTGGGTGTATTTGACATTATCTAAGCATAGTTTATCGCTTGGAATAGGTGTGTAGTCTGGACTGGAGATGACCGGGTCTTCTTCTTCAACCCTACAATGCAGCTGTCAGTCTGGGAGAAGCCGGTGGACCTGAAGCACCGCGGCGACATAAACCGGATCATTGAGGATCCTCCTCACAAGCGCAAGCTGGAAGCTGCAGCAAGTAACTAAAGCCCTGTGATTATTTGCCTCTATTTAAACTCAAAATGTTGAATGAAACTTGGTCGCTAAATACGTTCAGTGAAAGTTTGATAACCGTAATTAGAAGGGTTTTCCTTTTGAGATTTCGTATAAAGTATTGTGTTAAAACTGATGTTTATTGCAAAATCCTTATTTTCGCTGAAATGCTGAATTGGGGGATACAGCATTCTCGTTATTGGCAATGAAGAAATAGGTGACTTCTTACGTTGGATGAATCTTTGATGTATAAAATACATCTTGGAAGACACTGTCTTTATGTTTTATTACACTTATTACCAAGATGTACATTAGGAATGCATTACCGATGCATTATTCAGCTGTTACATGAAAGCAGACAATCCATAGCTAACGATTATCCAACCAAGTTGTAGAGGGGAAGAAAAAATCCCAGTAGTAAATCTCTAATGAGTGCTAAAAGGTTTGGTGGAAACGTGGGTGCTTCCATCTAAACATGACTTGCGAGTCACCTTCTAAACGCTGTGGATTCCTGAAGGGGACAGTCGTGGCTAAAGAATAACTGCCGATCTGCAGTAATACAAGTTAAGTGCTTCAAAATGTGGTTGAAAAGACCCCTGGGCTTGTCAGTGATCCAAGGTGTTTGCTCTCTGGTCCTCCCCAAGACGACCAGTTCCCAGAGGCAGTTTTCCCAGCCTGACTTCCCCATCCCGTGCTCCTCGCCATGCCATCTTTTTGCTCTGCTATCCCTACCTTAGCTGTTCAGTCCAGATTTTGCCTGTGCTGGTGACCGAGCAGCCCCGCGCGCCGGCCTGTGCTTGCCGGTGCAGTAGCAGCTCCATAGTTTGTTCCACCACATTCCTCTCCAAAGATTATGTTTCACCAGTTTTTGTGGACTCCCTCTTACTGGGAGCTGCTCCGTGCCATGTCAGACCTCCTGTTTCCTGAGGCTTTGCGTGGGCTTTCACGTGGGAGCTGTGTCAGTACGACCTGCCATCTCTGGGAGGACATCTGGGTGCGTGGCAGTCATTGAAACGCTGCTTGTCTTGAGGAGCTGCTTGTAAGTCTTGAATGTTCTGCTGCACAGCGGTTTCACTGGAGAGCCTCCTTCAGCTGACGATGCCTGTTCTTTGGTGGTGAGGTCTAGAAAAATGGAAGGGGGCAAAACCCGAGACTTTCGTCATTCTTTTGAAGTGCAGTATTTTATAACTGAAAATAAGGGAGGACTGCCAGCCTTGCGAAGTGACCTGCCTTTTACCCGCGGGCCGTGGGGGGCTGTAAGCAGGCTTTGGTCCGCAGGCAGAGCTCCCAGTCAACTGCCGCGAGACAGGGGCTGTGAGCGTGCATTTGTGGACTTGAAGCACGATGTCTGCAGGTAGATAAAAGAGAGTGATAATCAGGATTTATGTTACCAGTGTTAGCAGAAGGTTACTGAAGAAAAGCTGCAGAGAGTGGTTTTCTATTAGTGTAGTCCTTATCAACATATAATGTCACTACATTTTTCAATATAAATTTCAATCATCAGATGCTTGTATATATATCATTTTCGGATATGGCTTGAACAACTTTAGCTGTATGTCTAATAATTCCAAAGTGTATCTGCTGAAGTTCATTCTTCAGGAGAAAAATACAGCATACGGTTTTTATTACAGGATATATTGAGAGATCAATTAATTACTGACAAGGGGGAATGATAGCCAAAGACAAAACTAAGGGTCATTGTTCATGGTCTATAATTAATTAATGAGAACAGCCTAAAGTCATTGTTGATATGTGCCACTTCAAAAATCTCTTTTTTGCTGTGTGTTCCATCCTTCTTATTATCTATAAGTACCACCAAGATTTGATTCATGCACCAGTTTCTTTATGACCATGATTTTCATTGTTGTTAATAGTCTTCATCTTCCTTGATATAATTGGGACTTGCGGTTGCTCAGTATTTGAGACAGTCAGGTTATAATTAGTATATATTAGCTGCTGAGGTTAGAGGAATTACTTGTTACCATTTCTCTTAGCTTGTAATCTCAAGTAAATAAATAACGCACGAGCCGTGTGTTTGCAACAATGGTTGCCAAATTTATTTAGCTTAGTTGCTGCTGCTGAGTTTTAATTAGAATTTTTAAATAAAAGGCACAAAAAAAGTTGGCAAGCATAGTTATTCATGGGGTGCTGTAAGTTATCTGTGCATTGCTCCGCTGAAAGATCAAGTGCATTTATAATTTAGGCATAAATGAAAAATTACTCATTTATCAATTACTCCGCCTCCACAAAGAATTAGTTCTTAGGGAGATTTATGGAGGTGTCATGGCTCTTTGCTATGGGTTCCCATCAGGCCATCCCGTGGAATCGGGGAGGAGGCGCAGCTCTGGCCAGCAGCACCCCAGCCCCTCCGGCGGGGACGTCGCCCGGGTGGAGGGACCCAGCGCCGACCAGGCGCGGGGCCGGGACAGAGGTGGTGTTCCCAGGACCTTCACACCTTCGTCTGCCATGTCCCCACGTCAGAGCTGTCTGACAGCAGAGCGCAACACTTCTGGTGACGGCTCTCGCTTCTTGTCCCCGACTGTCATCACTCCTCTTTCTCAGTACGGTCACAGGCTGACCATAACATCCCTGTTGTCCCTCAAAGATTCCTTAAAATGTTTCTGTCTTATTGCAATGGAGAAAAACATTTTTATCTATTCCTATTCCTCCTGAATGGTTTGTCTGGATGTTTAGGCTGAGGAAGTTATTTTTTCACCTGATTAAAAGAAAACTGACGTTCTGACTACAGAAAATGGCATGTTGATTCATACTTGGTATGATCCCCATTCAAAACCAGTTATGAGTTAGTTTACTCTGTCCCCACAAATATTTTGGACCCTTTAGCATTCAGACAAAAATACGAAGCACGGTCCCTAGCACCAGCGTAGGTAAGCTCCCAGGCTTACGTGCAATACCTGGGTGCCAGGTCTCTTTACAAAATCGCAAATCAGATTTTTGCGTGTGGCCAATGGATTGACAACGCTTTAACTCACCTGGTAAATGGTGGTGTTTCCTCTTTGTTCTGGAAAATGAACCGGAATTCATGACATGGCTGGGATTAGCCGAATGATTTAATTAATCAGCACTAAGCTTGATAGACTGTCGGATTGGGGCAGCTCTCCGCTTCATGATTTCATGGGAAGATTACTGTCAAGTAATATTCTTTCTCAAAGCTTTAAATCAATTATTAGATTTTGTGCTCGGCTGCCTCTCTTCCCTTTCAAAGTCATTTTATAATCTTACCAGAGGTCCAGCGGTGCGATGTGATTCAGTAGGTTCCTGAGTGAGAGTATAGATACCATTTGTCATGTTTTACTGAGCTTTCCGCTGCACTGACGTTTAAAGCGATGATGCTGGCTCTGATCTTGTCCCCTTTATCCAAGACAGTACAGCCACAGCAGTCCCTCCTGCAGGCCAGGCGAGGGGGGTTTGGTGTCCCTGCCTCCGGGCTGTCATTGCTCCCTGGGAGACCCGGAGGTGTGTCAGGAACCAGCAGATGGAAGTCAACACTGAAATCGGGGTGCATCGTATCACATTTCTTTTACCTGAAGCCTATGTGGTAGCTAGGGTTTGGTTTTATAAATGCCCAGTTCACGTATTTTTCGCAACAAAATTTAAAAATGATATATCTTTCCAGAAATCTGTGAAACTTCTTGTCGTAAGATGACTTCAAATTTGAGTTCACCTTCAGGTAGCTGGAGAACTTCGCATAGTCGTTTGTCGTCACCAGTGAGATTTCTCCTGTCCTGTGGAAGTGTCGGGCAGGAAGGGCTCGCTGCGCGGGCCGGACTTCTCACCACTCGCTGTCTTTCCGAAAAGCACATCCCATCAGGATCCGTAATGTCCGAGCGTACCACGACGCGCGTCCTTCAGCCGGCTCTGGCAGGGCCGTCTGTGGCGGGTGACAAACGCAGGAGGTGCCCCGCGGGCTTGGCTTTGTCTTTGGTAGTGGGGAAATTTGGCAGGAGCGGGACGGTGCTTGCCCAGTCAGCACCGAACCTAGAGACATCTTCGTCTCTCTCCGAAAACACCAAGCGCTCTGTCATTTCACATTATTGCGCTGCCTCCGCAGGTTGTTCAACTCCTGATCAATAGCTTTATAATATCGCTGTTGAATTACATTCCACCTTCTGAGGTTCTTTTTCCTATTGCTTTGTGTTTTTCTTTGAGTATCCCAAAGAAGAATTTAGCGAGAAGAGGTAATAGTTCCAGTGAATTTATGTGTATTTAAAGCATCACTAAATTCATTTATGTATTTATAATGCTCGTATATAGTCAGGAAAGTTGAGCTCAAACTCTCCCTATTTTGGAATGCCATTAATTTCTCCTTATTATCATTTTAAGTTGTAGTTAGTAAAGCGTCCATTTGCACCTGCTGTGTATTTCCTCCTCATGTGGTCTCTGTTCCTGGTCTGCCCGTGCCGCAACGTTACAGCTGCTGCTTGGTTTTTATCATTCCTTTTGCAGTGGTTTAGTGTATGCTGTGTTCATGCACTTAAAAAAAATGGAAGGTAACATTTACTGAAAGCATACTAATAAAAGTGCAATTTCCCTAAAATGGGGAAACAAAATTAGCTAAGAACAACATTCTTAAATTGAAACTTAAAATAAATGGCCAAATTTCTGCTAGCTTCAGTGATATGATGATTGGACCTAGACAAATAACAGGCACTGGAAATTAGTTTGCAAATTTCAAAATACCCACTGATCTCTGTTTGTGTTCAGTCAGTTTCTAGCAGATTTCTTGGCGTTTCATCTGATTTCAGTGAGATCAGACCTCACTGTATCAAGTTATTCAAACCTTCTATCTCCATAACCTAAGTTCAATTTTATATTTATATTTATATTTATATTTAATTTATTTTTTATAGTTTCCTAAATAGCAAGACATGTCTTCATTACCAGTCTAATACAAAAAGGGTGAGGTTTGGTGTTTCTGACGTTCCCAGGCTAACCACATACAGTTCAATTTTTATATTTCTCAACTAATTCATGGTGAACGACTGAGGAGTCCCCGGCACAAACCGAGCACTGGATGGACATGACTTCTGGTGGTCTGTCCATTTGAATGTTGATGAAAACTGCAGTTTGTATACATGAAAAAGAAGTTTAGATTCCAGAAATAGATATCTGTTCCGTATGCCTCACGTTTGTTATGACTGACAACGCAACCTGGGAGTCCTTCGAGGACGCGTGTCCGGGCTGAACCAGGAGCCTGCCGCGGCTTTGGAGTTGCTCTGCAGCAGCGTGAGTGTGGAGGCTGTTGGCATCCCCGTAGCCTTGCTATACGGGCGGTTGAATTTCTGGAAAAGCGGCATTATATTTGCTTATATAAGAAATGGGTAAGGAGGGAAGTTCTGGCGCGAGTTAACACTATTGAATCCTCCAGGCTGAAATAATTTTGCAGAAATGTCTTTGTAGTTGTGTTTTTAAGGGAAGGGAGGAGGGAGTGTCAGGTGAAACAATAACAAGATTTAAATAAAATCATGTCACAACTAAACAATGAACAATTTTGTTCGCAACATGAACAATGAGCAATTTTTCAGAATGAAAATGGTCAGTTTTATTGCTATCTCTTTCATTTGGATGAAGGTGTTTCTGAGGATCTGATGAAATATGTGTAATTTTTAAAACACACTGTGGAGAGTGAAAAATATAAATACCTGAGCAGCGGCCAAGGACAGGAAATTAAAGGTTAATCTGAGGAATTTGTACTCCCATTTATATAGTTCAAATCTAATAACTATTTATTTCTTTTTAGCAGATGAATGTGTTAGTTCTTGTCCAGGGGATGAAAATGATGATCTTAACATCAAAACTAAGAGAAATAAGTAAGTTCTAAAGTTTACTTATCTATATGTAACGTTGGGAAGTGAAAGTCTGGTACGAATAAGCGCAAAGAGAAATACAATTGTTTTCTTCTGTATGGATAACTACACCAATAAATTATGAGAGTAATTTCTAAGGTATCCAATCTTCATCAAACTCCATGATTCTCTAAAATATCTGTTTCTCATGAACAGCATCCATTTTTGTCCGAGTAACTCTTACGTACTTTGAAATGGTAAAAAAAAGACTGTATGGATAAGTAGTTATTTCAAAGACATTGGATAAAAGCTTTATCTTCCTTGATGTGAAGCAGATTTTTGTTTCACTGGTGTCAGGGTTTCCAGGCTACCGGCTCAGAAATATCCAGAGGTATTTCTGTTATTGTGCTTTTACTTGACCTTTATTACTGTGTGTGTTTCAAATTCTCATGAAGTAACAGGCAAAAAAAAACATGTGCCAAATAAGCAACTCTCTCACCCTTTGCCAAAACAGCAAGAAAATGAAGTAAACACTTCTGTTTTAAGAAGTACCTTGAAGACATTTCGTTCTATTTAACCTTTGGCCAGTAACTGCATATAGTGTTAGCTCTTCATGCGGGCTGGCTATGATTAAGATACTGATTTGGACCATTAATAAAATAAATCTGTAAAATAAATCTGCATAGATAGTGTGTTATATTTTTCAGGGCATTGTGATGAGTAAGCACAACAAATTTCTGTATTTTCCAAGTGAATACATTGAAGATAATTTATTCTCTGTTGTATTGCCATTCTTATCCTATTACATTGGGTGGTTCTTTTGACCTTGTTAAGACTTTTTGTGGATTTGTATTATCATGAAGGAAGAATCAGATACTACTCCACATTCAATACTCAGACTATTTAAGCATTTAAGGCTTTGTATAAAAGAGTATATTTATACTTTATATATCTAAATATGTACTTTTACTCTTTACATAGTATGTAGTGTTTATAAACAGTATAAAAGTTTATATTAGTATAAAAGTATTTAAGAATATTTATTGACATCAGTGGGTCTGACAGTAATGGGCCAGTATTATGACCTGTGCTATTAAGGTGATTCCTTTCAGTGAATGGTTGAGAAAGTGTGAAAACGTCTTTCCATCAATGTACATAAATAGAATTCTAAAACTCTGGAAGCTTGTTCATAGAACCCCAGAAAATGCACTTACACAAAAATTACTCAGAGTATTCTTGGGCTTACTGTGCCGTGTGTCGGAAGGTCAGGCAGTGCCTCTTTCACTGACTACTTGTGAATAAGGAATATTGTCTCATCTTCGTTGGGTTTCCATGACTTATTCACTCGAAAGACTAACTTTGGGTTTTTTAGTCTCGTATTTTCTTTACACTCGAAAGGACATTGTCAAAATTTTGAGACCCAAATATGGACCATCTTTTTATATATTTGCAGAATTTATCTTTTACTATTTTTATTTGCTTGCAGAAATAGATTTTCATATACATATTTTTTCCCCAAAGCAAACAGGTAAATACAGTTCAAGCTGGGCAATCTCAGCCCATCACAGAGTTGCTGCATGACTCTCCTGCCTTAACGCGTTGTAACGTCTTTCTTGTGGTATACGTTTATAGCTACGTAGATAGTTATACACACATATAAGCATAAGTCATGCAGCCATCCATCTGAAAGTGCCATCGCGTCAGAAATCCCCCAGCACGGTGGCAAGCACCTCCGACTGCCAGCGGTGCCCGCAGTGGCACGGGCAGCAAAAGAGTGCCGCCGCCTCCGCCGGTGCCGCAAAGGCATTTCGCAAGGAGAGGGGCGTTCGTGGGATGGGAAGGCATCCTTGGGGTCTTGAAAAGGTCATTTGAGTCATAGGCAACGCGGACTACTCTCAGCTGTGACTTTATGCCACAAAAGTTAAATAGCACGTGGTAATGAATGTATGTCACCTGCTGTTTATGTCATCATTTGTCTTTCCATTGCGCTATATTTATGTATGGTATAACAAATAATACAACTTTTGGCATACTTGAGATCTGTGGCAAGCTATTCATTGAGAGGATATTTAAAGCTCCGAGAACGCTATCATAAGTTCTAGCTTTAACTTTAAAAATAAATCTTTAGATCAATAGGAACCAATTCTTATTTGCTGTATTTGGGCAATTAGTCCTATGAAAGTCAAGGGCAACATTCACATAATAAACAAGGAAGCTTTGGCTTGACAACACAGCATTTTCTCAGACTTCCCAATTCCCCAGAAGTTTGACCTGTCACCAAAAAGCCATGAAGTGTTTATTCTTCTGTCAGCAGAACATATATCCCCAAACTACTACATGATTTCTACAGCCGTTTTGAATTTTAAATTCTCTTTTATAGCATGTGATGGTTTCCTGGCATTTTGCTTTGTACCCTGAAACAATGACAGAATATAGAGGTTCATGGATGGACCTTTAAAATACTGACCTTTTACTAAAGAAATGCAGTCTAAGTGCCTGTTTAAATGTATTAATATTAGGCTATAGCTAACAGCTCATGGCATAAAAAAGTAAAATATTGTAGGATTTTCATTTCAAACTAGAATTTAGTTATCCTCAGGATGAAAATCATATATAAACCCTTTTGCTATACTAGGATCGTTTTCGTTAATGTGGTTGAGACATCCCACTGGAGATTGTGTGGGACCGTCCCAGCTGGGTATCCACTGCAGCGGGCAACCCCCCATCTCCGCAGCTGAGACCCAGGAATGGTTGTTGGCACAGGGCTTGAAATCGCTCCTGCCATCAGCGTTTGGAACCGGTATTGTTGTTTCTAAGTGCTGGGGGTCTCAGTTGCCTACATCTGTGTGTGTCTGAATTAGTCAGCCAAAAGCAGAACTGATTTAAAAACTGTGGCCCATAATTCTTTGTAAGAAAAGCAGTTACTCCGTGCCATGAACAGCAAAAGGGGAATTCTCAAGATGTAGAGTCTACTAAAGTGCTGGTCAAGCA
Source organism: Oceanodroma tethys (assembly GCA_013397025.1). NCBI lineage: Eukaryota > Metazoa > Chordata > Aves > Procellariiformes > Oceanodroma > Oceanodroma tethys. The sequence goes on along the minus strand of VWZR01005377.1, from coordinate 458,321 downwards.
CGAATTTGGGGTAAGAGGGTACACACACATCACCAGCTTTTCATCTTCCGAGTTGCACATACAAGGTCCAAATCTGACTTTCTGTTTCCTCTGCTTTGGTTTACTTGGGAATGGACAAAGTGCTGCTCACTCCAGACTGAATCCAGAGGTGAAAAAAGATTTGTCTTTACAGAAAACTAAACAAATTTTCACTTTGGTGCTGAGCAGACAGAAAATCGATTTATATTGCTGTCATATCCGCGTTAATACTTGCGTGTGAAGACAGCGACTGTTTTCCTACATTTAACACAGACCGCCGTTGGGAGGTGGGGAGCGCCGTCACCCCGCCCTGCCGTGATGCTCTGAGCATCTCCCCCCTGCGGGTGCCGGGGCCGGGGGGGGCAGCGGGGCCGGGAGTGCCCCGGAGCCTGGTCCCGCACTGCGCAGCCTCGGCTCAGCCCCGGGCAGGGCTCGGCGTGCAGGGAGCCGCTGCCAGCCGCGGGCGGGCTGCAGCTGGACCTTCACAGCCCTGACTTCTGCGGCAGAACGGGAGGCTGAACCCCATTTTTACCCCCACACAGCCATTATCCACTTATTTTTGCAATATCAACATTTTTCCTTGTTTAAGTATAACTAAAAAAGGTGTTACATGCTTTCAGGGTTTGTTTTTAAGTATGCTCTATTCCCTCTTTAAGTAAAGTTACTTAGTAAATCATATTGTTCCTTTGACATACAGTAAATCATCTGCTATACAGAAAGGCTGTGCTAATGATAAGATCTAATTGCATCAAAGTTCCAGGCCAATTCTTTATAATTCAGCTAGAGGGTCATCACACAGGGGTTCACATTGGATCACCAATTCACATTGGTAAGAACAGATCTGCTACTGCGCTTCTGCTGTTTGCTTTGGTGGCAGAGCTAGCAGAGGGCCTGGCCCAAGGCCGGCTGCAGAAGGGGGCAGGACGCTCTTCTTCCTCTCGTGGACATTTACACAACCTCTGTCCAGTGCTTCCAGCCAGAATCTGCATCTGCAGGTTTAGGAGCTGCTGTTGCACTTTTATTTACATTTTGTGGGGGTATAATGAAGCTGCTTAAAAATACTGAAGTCAAATTCGTACTCAGGCAATGCTCTGATTTTACTCTCTACAAAAGAAAAACAATCTTCAGAGAAACTTGGGTTTTCTGGGTTTTCTTCACAGAATGACTGAAGGGTGGGGGGTCTCCGTCCCACCCCGCTCCCAGCAGGTCTCTCAGGAACCTGTCCAGGTGGGTTTGTGCATCTCCAAGGATGGAGCCCCACAGCCTCCCTGGGCAGCCTGCTCCTGCATCCGACCATCCGCACAGTAAAAAAGCTTTTTCTTATGCTTAGATGGATTCCCCTGTATTTCAGTTTGTGCCCGTTGCCTCTTCTCCTTGCAGTGGGTACCACGGTTATACAAAAACGTCTCACCGCCTATTCATTTTGAGATTTGCAGGCTCCCAAGATCGTGCAGTAGGCTGCCCATATGTATCCATCTGAGTAGGAAGTCACAGAGTTTGTTATGCAGATTACTGTATAATTTGCTAAAGAAAATTGTATTCTTTATTGTCATTTTTGGCATGAGAAAAAAATCTGTGTGATTTGCAGCATCATTTTCAATTGCATAAGGAGGACTGAAGGAAAGAGGGGCTCTTCTGGTGCTTGGCTGGTAGAGCAATGCACTGTATTTCTCTCAGTTTCAGCTTGAAAAAGCTCTTTGTGTGCACTAGAAATTGGATTGGGCCTTTCATGGATGATGTCACAGAATAAAATTTGCTATTACAATATAACAGTCACTGTCATTCTGTGAAGAACACCAATTTGATATCTCTCAAATCACTAGTAATACAGCATCATTTTAGGATAAATGTAAGTGTAATGTAATTATTTGTAGAAGGAAGATAATATGCTAGAGCTCACATTACATACTGATCTAATTCATTTGCTTGGAAATAAAAAAGTGTTTTCCTGTTGAAATTTCAAACTAAGTATTATTCTGTAGTGGTGAAAATTGCATCAGTAGAAAATGCAGTCATGCCTAGTAGCAGGCTAAAAATCAAATCGCCTTACTTTCATTATCCTCACTTGAACCTTGTGATGACTTTAAGACTCCTGATCTTTCCAGAAAGAGCCTTAATTTGTACTGAACTCATTCATTGCTCAAAGCATTAAGAAACAGCAGGATGGACCCAGAGCAGAAGTCTGGTTTCGAGGTCTGAGTTGGCCAACTTCTTTGAAGTCAGGAGGTTCGTATGCCCGTCTCAGATCCCATCACCCTCCTGGAGCAGACTCCTTCCTACCCTTGAGGTTCCCATCTAATTAACCTCTCCCTGCAGATGCTGAGGGCCCACGGGGGCAAATCTTCAGCCCTCCGAACAGTCGGGAGATAGGTGCTTGCTTCCAGCGCTGTCAGAGTGCGGTGTTAATGGTCTCTAACTCTGATAAAATTATGTAGGTATTTATCTGGTGTGAAGCAGTTCAGCTCCAGTGCCGACACCAATCATGTAGGATTGCACCTGAGGAGAGCATCACTCTCACGCCGCTGCCACTTCATGGTTGTGGCTTGTCCTTCCCTGAAACCAGCACAGCGGTGCTACGTACGTGCCTTTATCCAGGGGCTCTTGTAGGCGAAGGGACTCAGGCAATACGTAGTAAGTATTTTCTCAGAAACACCTATTTATTCTAATCAGGTGCAATCTTGGAAAAAGGCTGTCAGGATAAATATAGACCTTCTGGCACTGACAAAGGGCAGGTTCTTCGCTGATGCTTTATTGCAGGTTCGTGCACGCGATGCATTGCCAGATTAATTCCCTTAGGAGTGAGCTCGTGGGGTGCATGAGAACATAAAATAAAGATTAGTGTTGACTTTCAAGTTTGCCGGCACAAAAACAGGGAAGAAAAATAAAACAAGATGAGTCTCTTCAGTTGCTCCTTTAAAGTCTCCACTCCTTGACAAATTTTGTATAAAGCTGTCACTTTTCTGTAGCTTGAAATATAGCATAGTATTTTGCTGCTGAGTTCCTCTTTGATCACACCGATAGACCATCCTTCCACATAAGGAGCTGTCGGAGGTGCCTTGGCAGGGCCCTCGAGCCCCGCGGTTTAATAACGGGCTGCAGGTTTGGGTCACTTCGCGGCTCCCGGCGTCCGCTCCCTGCCTGCTCCGTGCACGCGAAGAAGTCCTGCCGTCCTGGAGGATTTTCTAGAGAGGGTTAAAAATCCCCTCCCGAGTTGACAATTACTGAACTGTTTTCTATCTTACCTTGTTAAAGAACAGAGGATTCCCAAGCTGCTGACCAGGGGAAGGCTGAAACGGAGGAGAAAAATGAGGAAACGTCAGCACCTCAGATCACGCCTCCCCTAGAAGAGCGCATCACTCATTTCCGAGACATGCTTCTGGAGAGAGGGGTAAGAAATGCGGTTGCTTTCTTTGACATATCTCATTTACGAAAATAAGGCATCATCTAGGACCAAGACCGGAATCATTTCATAACTATGCCTTAGCAGTCAAAGGAAGAATTATTGAGAAGGGGTTTTCTGTCTATTAACCGCGTAGGCTTTGTGGTACTTTACTGCGACTTTACTTCTGGCCCTGCAGAACTGACAGCACTTTGCAGGTGCAGTTCCAAATAAATTCCGATAGACAGACCCAAAGATAGGCAGAAGCGGTAGCTCCTCCAGCGCAGACCGGTGGCTCAGCAGGGCGCGGGGACCGTGGCCACACGCCATCCCGGGGGTCCCGCGCGGAGCCCAGAAGCGTTCGTTACGTGATGAACAAAGGATGAAAGATGTGTCGCGTGTATCACCTGAAAGACAGCACCAGGCTCAGAAACATTCCTGGCAAGCTCTTTGGGGTTTTTTTGGCATGGGAGAGGTCTCATCGCCGCAAACTCCAATGACCCCAGCAGTGGGAAGGCAAATTCACTCACGGGCCATCCGAAATCTGCCCAGTCTGTTAGGAAAGGACGCACTGGAGTCTCAGGAGGGTTAAGAAAACCTGCCCTTTTCCCTGGACCTCCCTGACGGTCCTTGGGCTTCCTTGGGAAGAGCTGGTGGTTCCAGCTGAGGCGGAGGTGCGGGAGCGTGGGATGCTCAGGGCTTTGGGCTGAACAGGGACCAGGAGAGGTGGCCCCTCGGCGGCCAGCCGGGCGAGAGCACCTGGGGCATCGTTCCCTCCCGCACCCAGGCCAGCGCAGACCTGGCAGCTGCGGAGGTGGTGCAGGTTACGGGAGGGCTCGGAGTTATTACAGCCATTTTACCACGACCTCATCAAGATTAGGAGTCAACAGATGGAGCATAAATTCAATTTGTAGATTGAACCCATCAGCGCTATGAGCTTCATGACCAATGCTGAAATACAAATTACAGATCACGCAATAGCATCCAGTGACTGGTTTTGTAAAGAGCTCCAGACTGAATTTTTTTTTCTGTGGTAGCACTTACAAACCTTTGTTGAACTGGCGGTGTAAAGATTACCGTCAATATGAGCAATTTTGTATACAGTTATTTGCAAATGTAAAATCACCTCCACAAAAGTTCATCTCACAGTGTCCCTTCTTCCAGAGAACTGACAATTTTGAGCATTTAGGACAAGAGGAAATGGTCTCAGGTTGCGCCAGGGGAGGTTTAGATTCGATATTAGGAAAAATTTCTTCACCGAAAGGGTAGTCAGGCATTGGAACAGGCTGCCCAGGGAAGTGGCGGAGTCACCATCACGGGAGGTGTTCAAAAAGCGTGTGGATTTGGCGCTTCGGGCCATGGTTTAGTGGGCATGGGTGCTGGTTTGACGGTTGAGCTCGATGATCTTAAAGGTCTTTTCCAACCTTAATGATTCTATGATTCTATGAATGGAATTAGTAAGCATACCAGGTTTAGATCCCAATCCTGCAAATGTAAATGGGTGTATAACGGAGCAGTGTATGCAGATTTTATACCTCCTTCCAACAGATATGTATTCCATAGAAGTTCATGTAATTTCTGTAAAGAAAAAATCCAAGGTGTCTGTTGTTAGGCTGTAAGGCCTATAAAATTTATCACTAATAATCAGCAGACTTTAAAGGTAGATGATTAGAGCTTCAGAAGCTTAACAGTAAATTATCTCCACACCAGACCTGCTTTGTTAATAAATTCTCTTATTTATGCTTGAAAAATGCATAAGTGCAGTAAATGAATACTGGTTGAAGACTTCTGCTGGCATATTTTAAGTCAGGGGGCAATAAGTCAAAATTTGAAAGTATTAGGGATGTTCTATAATAGGATTCCTCAAGTGTTTCCAATGTAAGAGTCAGACTTGCTCATAAAAATGAGAAATTCAGGAAATTAACTGTTTGGTTTTGCTATTAGTTAAAAATGTATAGATAATAGGTTATTTTGCTTTTGCCCTGAGCATTTTTTAAATCTCCAGGCAAGCTGCTGGTTAGCACCACCTGGTTGGCATTGCTTGAAATGCAGTGAGGCCATTAGTGATATTTTAAATTGATTGTTTAATGAACGTCTCCTGCCATTTTCTTGTAATGTTGTTATTTCTCAAGAAGTTACTTGATGGCATTACAAAGAGCTTGGACGAGGTGGAGTTCTTCAGTGTAGTTCTAAATCTTCCTACATAAATTTTATCAACAGAAGAATATTTATTGTAACATTTTAAAAATATATGTGATTTTTGGTGTAGCTCCAAGACAATGGCACTATTCTTAAGTCTGTGGCAAGTTTTCCTATGTAAAAATGTAATCTCTGATATCCTCCTGGAAGTTTAAAAGTTTCCACAAAATCCTGAAGGGAGGGGGAAAATTCAAGCCTCTTCCTGGCTCCCTCACAGCCACAGCATCAAAATACCGCTGTTCTACAGTCTGCATTTCCAGGAAAGACTTCTCTTTGCTGGGATGTTGTCAGTGAAACAAGACTTTTTTGAAGGATTCCAAATGGCATTTTTTCTCAAGATTTTACCTTCTTAATATTGGGGAGAAAAAAAGGGGCACGGGGGATCCTAACCCCCACCTTCCCATCTCAAAACAATTCTTGCAGCCTCAGCGTTATCTTAAAGAATAAATTAAAACCCCCCAAATAAACACTTTTTTTTTTTTTTTTTTCCCCCGGCCTGTTTTTCAGACAGACCCAAAGAGCCCCTTTCAGAAGGACAAGCCACTGAATCCCCCTTTCTGATATCTTTCAGTGGGGGTCGCCGGCCGGTTTGGGGTGCAGGTGATGACGCGGGGAGGGGGCTCCCGGCTCGGGCGCGGGGTGGTCCTTGCCGCTGCCGACCCGGGTGCCTCCTCCCAGCCCTTTGCCACTCCATCCTTCCTGCTGGTTTTGGCGTGTTTCGGTGGCTTGTGTCCGGGGTGGACATCGTTCCCTACTGGAAAAACGTCTCCCGAAAGCTGGGAATCCTTTGCCGGTGAAGATAAATGTGTCTGCTGAAAATATCAGGCACTTCACCTTTCTGTTCTTATGAATCTTTTAGTCAAAGCCAAAATCTCAACCTACCACCGTTGCTGGGCTTCCAGAGTGAATTAAAAATAAAATCAGCTATTCAGATAGATGTCCTTTCCCTTCTAAACATACTGCTCAAACTGAATACGTTGAATTTTTGTGAGTTTTTTCCCTGTACTTTGCACTCTGGTTAAGAGCAGGAGTTGAGGACTGGAAACCCATGACAAGCTCAGATCTCTCTTCTCCTTTTCATCTGTGGTGATACCAGGCCACAGAAGTCATTATTTATTCTGGGAAGAGATGCCACCCCCACCTCCCCAGTGCGTGTGTTCCCTGGTTGAATGCCCCAGAGTAGGGAAGAAGACCACAATACAATACATATTGGGAGATTAGTCAGAATATGAATATTTTATATGCATTTGCAGAGCTCCAAAATGAGTATCCTGAACAGCTTATGACATGTGTAGCTAGAATTTAATTAGAAATATCAGTAGCCAACATTTATTTTAGGTGTATGTCTGCAGTATGTGAAAAGTAATAATTACTAAACAAAAAATTATAAACAGGAATGATTAAATGATAAATTAGGCCGAGCTTATCTAGCTCTGAGTTCAAACTGCCCTTTGTACCGGGAACCAAGCTGACGTCCAAGAGAGAGTATCCAAGACATCCTGGAAAAAGGGATTCCTGCGCTGATCCTTCTGAAGGGGGAAAACCCCCCAACCCTCGGGGCTTCGGCCGCTGGGTGGGCAGGGGGGCGGGCGGCGTTTGGAGGAGGCAGCCCCGAAGCCCGGCGCACCCGCAAGGTTAGCCTGAACCTCGCCGTTTCCCAGCGCCAGCGCTAACCGCCCTGCGGGAAAACCCCGTCCGTTTAAACCCACTTGGCTTCATCAGAGCTTTCCTGTTTGAGCGTTAATGACTCTGTTTTAATTATACTTCACATACTTAATTTTTTTAGTGAATTTACTCTTCTTTGTAATTAGATGGAGTGATTGGAATACTTTATGGTACTCCAGAGTTTTCTGTAACAAACTAATTAACAGCGATGTTGTACAAGGTACCGAAATCAGGCTGGGGATTCCGGTCCTACGCTCCCAGACTGTCATTTTGTAAAAGCCCCGGGCAGAGGGGACTGGGCGGGTGAGGGACCTGCTCAGATTCGTGTCCTTACAGTCCACTCACCGTAAAGCGGCTTCGGAGAAGATGGAAGAACCTTCGCAGGAGCGTGATGTTCTCATTTCACGTGGCTGCGGGAAGGCGGGTGGTGCACGGGGCTGGGTGGGCGCCCGGGGTCCCGCTCCGGAGAGCTGGATTCAGCGGAAAAGGGGAGAAGCCTCGAAATGGAGGAGATCTGACAGCAGCGCTGTTGGGGGGAAGCGGCGCATTTACTACGAAAACGTGGTGCTTTGAAGACGTTCACTATTAGTTCTCCAGTGTGCGCACGCGTTGACAGCCTCATTTGGGTTATAATTTAAGTTTTGGAGAGGGAGGGAGTTAAAGTTGAGATAATTGCTTAAGTGGAAATTGGTGCTTCTGTTGTACAAAGGGGATAATAAAATGGCATTTTCCTTTCTGCTGCAGATTCTTTCCTTCAAAAATGTGGAATGAGCGTCTCCCAGATACTCACTGAGATATCCTGGAGCAGATCAATACTAATGGTGTGGGGGCGACCAGAGCATTGCCAGAAACATTAAAATTCAACTTCCAACTGCTCTGAGGCATCCTTTAGAGGGTTCATTAGCTATCTGAACTACTCTTTTGCATCACCTTGGAACATTTTCTTCTTTCACATCCTTATTAACATTCCTTAACGCAACTGTGTTTGTGTACTTCACAGGTTTCAGCATTTTCTACATGGGAAAAAGAGTTGCACAAAATAGTATTTGATCCACGCTACCTTCTACTAAATTCAGAAGAACGTAAACAGGTGAGCATTACCTCAAGCGTAGCTTCTGATTGGCAGCAAACATCTCCCAAATTAACCGTACTAACAGAGTAATTGCCTTGGTAGGATAAAAAGAATTGCATAAAATTAAAATTTCTTTTTTGAGTTTTTCAGTGAGACTCGTAATTTAGGCTCTGCTCGTAAGAAAGCGCCGTCTCCTTTGAAAAGCAGGTGGTAGCAAGTGAGTTTGCACAGAGACAAGGTACGGTCTCCTGGGTTGTAGGGACAACTCCTACTGAGTCTGGGAAGCTGGGCTGTAGAAAGGGAAATGGCCATAAGGTAATGTTTTCTCTCGGAATTATTTAAATATTGTAGAGAGACTACTTCATTTTTATTACTCAGAATATTTTCTAGGAGTTTGGCAGTATTTACTGCTATATTTTGCAACTTGTTAGACATAAATGGATAGAGTGCTGTGGCTGTGCTGGTGGCTGTTTGAATGGGTTTAGTTTTTCTGGCAAGCTGCAAAGGGAAGTGGACTTTTTGCTGTCTTGTTTATTTGGGCATTAATTATCACCAGGGATCTAAAAGGACCTGAGGGCTGCAGATTAGTCTAAAAAATTTAGGAGAGATGGAAGGATGTTGCAGAAAAGGTGACTGCTTCTATTCTGTAGTTATTTCTCCTCCGTACCAGTCTTTTGTCATCCTGGAGAAGGAAGAATTTTGACTATGGAATTGTCCATTTTTTAAATAAATGCAATGAAAAATGTACTTATTCCTATTCCATTGCACTGGGGCCCGTATTGTCCTGTGATTCTCCAGAGAACTTCCTGTAGGTATTTACTGAGGGACTGGGCACATACATCTTCATTTATTCCCAATATTTTCTTTCCTAAGAAAAAAAGTGAAATAAAAAAATAAGGAAATATGGGAATTAAAATGTAAGAGAAACTGCTAGAATGGAAAATACTGCTAGACAAGACACTAAGCAGGGAGTTTTCTATTTATTTCAGGGAATCAGCAAGGACAAAACCTAGACCTTGATGAGTCAATCAAGATCTATTACTTCTTTCATTTTATCAGCCTTGGAGATGACATAATAAAAATACATCGTGAATACGCATGATATAATGTGCTTGAAGCACTGCTGAGGAGGCCCTCGTTTGTGGGGTGTATTTAATACTCAAGGAAAGGGTTATGAAAAGCAAATAGTTGGCAGTCCTGTAGGTAGAAACTCGTAGTCAGGTAGAGGTTGGCTCTGAGCGTGACAGTAATTCAGGCTCAGAGCTAAGGGGAAGAGGGTGATCGTCGGTTGCTCTTCTGCAAAACACGGTTAAAAAACCAGTAAGCTTGGGAGCACATGCCAGGTGTGTAATATATTTTAGTCACTAAGCTACTCGTTATGAGTAGTGCCATTTAATTAGACCCCATTTTCCTCCAAGAAGTAGTTGAAGAAGAGAGTTAGACTCGGACAAGACTAGATGCCTGATTTAGTGGAAGTACTTCTTGAAGTGCAACTCAAATTAGTAGCAGACATTATTTAGGTTTATGGAAGCATTTACCTTCACGGATGCTGACTGTGTGGCCTGAATAGCGAGCATCTGAGTACTTTTTAAGTCATGCAAATGAATTTATATTGGAGGGGTTTAGAGGTGAAAAGCGGCTCACAATGAAGGTGAGGAATGAATGAAGGAGCGGAGGAGGGAAGGAATGAGTGCCAGAGCATGGCTGGCTCTGCCGCAGTTTTCTTCTCGCCGTGGTCAGGCAGGCGGGTTGGACGGGGCAGGGAAGCGTTTTGGCTGTGATCTGCAAGCGTCTGAGGGAACTTCCTCGTGGCTTGAACGTGCGTTGAGGTGGGTTTGACTTCCAGGAGTGCAAGCTCTGCTGTCGGTGGGTGTCCTTACACGGCCCGAGGAACGTAACGATCTGTATTGAACATCTGCGGTTTGCTCCGCTTACTTACCAATATTTTCCAAGGGGTTATTAACAGTTGAAAGATACTACTATGTTTGAGCAAGGAACAGTGAAGGGTAAAGGAGCAACTGTATTAAAATAGTGAGCTATCTGTTAATTTTGATTTATTACCTTCATAATAGCTTCACTGATACCAGAAAGGCGAGCAATAAGTGTCACCTACTTTATTTGTTCCATTTTTTCCATCTCCTCTTACACTCAACTTACGCAATTACATACAGTATAATATATTTAGATTTCCTAGGTTGTTTGTAGTACTTCTTTCATGGCCATTTTTTGATGTTTACTTTTCCAGTGCTACTTCTTCCCTTTTCCACATACCGTACTACATACCAGTTGTAATTTGGTTACTTTAGTTTTCATGAAATGTAGATTTTTCACCTGTGCATCCTCATGGCTGATGAGAAAGCAACTATGGTAGTAACCATAGTAATCATGTTTAATGTATGTAATTTGTGGTGAAAAGGATGGTGAATATGGAAAGCTAGTAGCATTTGGAGGAGCAGCTCCTTTTATTCAACAACTTAGTGTGCCACACTTTTTAGAGCGTGAAACCAGCAGGGCCAGATTTTTGGCATTAAAAATGTGATTAAAGCAGTTGGCAGAATTTTGTGACATAGTGAACTCCTTAACTCCTTTTCAGGACACCAAAAATCCTGATGCTGAATGCCCTGCTGCATATTTAGCTGCCAAATACTGTTAGAGGAAGGTTGTCGACCCTTCCAAATGCATTAAAGCTTTTGGGTGTATGTGTACAGAGGATCATGTGTAAGCTCATGTTTTTTGACAACTGATTTAAAAGGTCTTCAGGCTTTTTTCGGGGTAACCTACAGAATGTTGATGTTTAGCGTTATAGACATTTTCAGGAATTCCAGCAAGTTGGGAAAGATGCGAGATCCAAACTAAATAACTGCAGTCAGTTGTGCAGATGCACAAAAATAATGCTATAGGCGTGAAAATGCGAGCAAGGCACTGAAGTCGGGCAATTTTGATTTATGTTGCACTTGATGTTTGAATGAAGATGTTATCTCTCCAAAATATACCTTTTTCCAGCTACTTATTTTGTGAGAACGTGATCAGTGCTGCATGCAGCAGATTCAGCTGCATGCGAGAGCCTATACTGAGGGCAGATAAGAACTGTAGGTCCTGAGATTGACGGCCCTTTGATCAAGCATAAATACCGTAAAGGCTTTGTTAGTAAATACTGTATCTTGTTTCCCTTTCTTTGAAAGATATTTGAACAGTTTGTCAAGACCAGGATCAGAGAAGAGTACAAAGAAAAGAAAAATAAGTTGTTGTTAGCCAAAGAAGAATTTAAAAAGCTCCTTGAAGAATCCAAGTTATCGCCAAGGTATGGCATTGCCCTCTGAACGTTTGTTAAGATAAGCGTTCTCGGTTAGCCTGTGCTTATGAGCCCCAGAACGCCGTAACACTGAACATAGTCTTATAGCAAGCTTGTACATCCATCGTTACGATGCTGTCTTGGCATTTCTTCCCTAATATTTTACAATATTTTGTTACATTACTGGGAAAGGGAATGTACCGTTTCTCTCTCTGTCCCTTTCTCTGTCTCTCTGTCATTAAGAATGTGTAATATTTTGCACAATGCATTTATTTTATATGCATATATAGTATAATTATAGAACACGCACACATATATATTAGCTATATAAAATCAGTACCTGAATGTTAAATCTCATTTATATTAGGCATACAGGTGTAACTGGTGAAAAACTTTATTTAGGTTTGTTTTTTGATGGAAGAGAAACATCATGTAACAAAGTTAGTATTAATGCCACATCGCTAAATTAAAATAAAGCATGCAGTGCCGTAATTTATTTTGATTTTTAAGTAATGTATCCAAACCTGTACAATAGCAAATGCAGTGCTTAGGATAGTACTTGCTCGTTTGTAAGTTATATGAAAATAAAGAGGTTTATATATTATAAGTCTGTTTAAATTGTTGGAACTAAGAAATTACAGTTTCCTCTACTAAAATATGCAGGTAATTGTACAGCACTACCTGCCTAAACACATAGATACAAACGACATATCAGGCTTTATGGAAGTAATAATTATAAGAATTTTTTTACCACAGCACTGAGAATATTCTGGGCTAATGTAGCAGCTAAACGCTGGTTCCAGCATTGATGTTCTCAGTCTGCAAGGGCAAAATCGTGCTGGCCTACAGGACAGAGAACATTTTACCAGTTAATGCTTTTGTTGAGCTGACTGTGAGACCACAGCGTCAAACTCATCTACCTGCACTAGCCTCTGGCTTGATTTTGATACGCAATCAAATGCCGTGTTTGCATTGGAACATGCTGGACCTGACGATGGAACCCTCAGGCAAAGCTGCCCGTGGGTTTCAATTGGATTGCGCCCATCGCTCAAAGTCACGATTAATTTTTTGCTGTTTTTAGAAAAGATCAAACTAGCGTGGTATTTCATCAGGTGGTGTGCACTACTGGCAGTCAAAGTGCATTTGTTTGCAGTTACACACGGGTGTCTTTTTTTGCTCTATTATAGGCTAATTATTGAAATACTGGCCATAAGTACCAGCAGGCAGAGATTAAAGCCGCGGTAACCTGGGCTGCAGCAAATACTGTGTTAATGATTCAAAACTGTCCTGTCAGCTGTCACCCAGGTTTTTCTAAACCAAAAAATGGAAGTTAGCTATTGCAGGCTGATCCGTGAGTCCAAAGCCTGGGCAGTTCTGGCACGGTCTCGCCTCCCTCATCCTGGGGTTACCGTCACGTTCCTGTCAAATATTCCCCAGAACACCCATTTTTAGCGTCTGTGTGAAAAGTGAAGTGAGGTCCAGGTCAAAGAGTCTGAGCGTGGATTGACAAAGTCGCAGCTTTAAAATGTCTCTCTTTTCTGCAGAACAACGTTTAAAGAATTTGCAGAGAAATACGGAAGAGATCAGCGGTTTCGCCTTGTTCAGAAGAAGAAGGACCAAGAGCATTTTTTCAATCAGTTCATACTTATTCTTAAAAAGAGGGACAAAGAAAACAGGATAAGGCTACGGAAAATGAGATAAAAACTCCTGAAACTGGCAATAAATACACAAGTCAATGCTGTGACTGCAGTACGAAATTCAAATGAAGGCTGAAGCGTTCGGGGTTAAACTTGCAACAGCTTGACGAGGGATATCCCTGAGAAAAACTTTCTCTAAACAGAGTTTATTGAACATATATTGAATTTGTGAAGGTTGTTCTGCAGGAATCTGAAGGATATTTTGTTCTCAAAAAATTAATGTTTCATATTGAAGCTCTCTTTTGTACAACATCCAGAGTTTGATGCATTTCTAATTGCCATGATATGTCAATCCCTTAATTGTTTTAATTATGCAAATGACTTGTAATATACACAAATTATGACTCCAATGCAGATTTGTAATTAAGCAGAAGCAGATGCCATCCATAACAATCTCAAGATATTTTCATCATTTAGGGGAATTATCTAAAGCAATCTTTTGGCAACTTTATGCATTAACACAAAGTGTTTAGAGGTACGGTGGTATGCAGGAATTCGTTACCCGGTGTTCATACGTCTCTGTCCAGTTCTTTGAGTAGTAGTAATAAGATATTAATTGTTAATCTTAGTGAAGAGTGTGAAAATCTTGGCATATGTTCCATAGGAAAACTCTAAGTTTCAGAAATGGCTTTCTACTTACCGTGAATGGTGCTTTCAGGCACACAGGCGATGGCAACAGTTCTCCGTCAGAGTTCCTAGCAGGAGTTATTTTGTAAAACCATCACAGTATGATTTCAATTATGTTACTGTATGTGAAAAGTCTGCATGAGATTTTTCTCATCATATTTGTATAAATAAATATTTAACTTTTTTAATTAATAAACATTTTAAGCCGATTTTCAGGGGGTTTTAAGTTCCTAAACTTTTTTGGAATACTGGGTAAAATAGTGCAGGTCTCATGGTTTTTACCTGAGAGGTAGAAAACCAGAGAGAGCTCCTGCCGCTCATGATTTGTATGCAAATTCCACTAATATCAGTTGGAGTTCTGAGCATATTGAGAGCAAAACGGTCGCTCTGACTACAAAGGTAGGATATCATGGCTAGAGAAAATCAGCGCAGATCCGCTGAACATCAGTATATCCCTTCCTTTATGCTGAAGGAAAGACACATTCTCCTCTATCTGTGATCATAATCATTTTCTCAGTTGACCTGATTTTTAAGTTATTACGTTAGATTTATAGATTTCTATTTGGTAGGAATGATTTTGATATTTTCCCCAACTAACGGTAATTTTTCTTTAGATGTGTGCTGGATATTTTTTATAATCAAGGAAATAAAGGGTGTTTTCTAATGCTTTGGAAAACTGAACTCAGAGTAATTCAAAGAAGAGTACTTAACGTAAGATGTGTTTTAGAAAGTATGCAGGAGTTTCAAACTTCCACACGAAAAAACCTGTCATTTATTTCTACGGCCCAAAGTCGCTGTTGGTGTGAGTGAGGGAGCGTGGTGCTGTGTCGGAGTTACCCGTTAAAGAGATGCCGCCAGTTTTGTCTCGCCGCTTCAGGACCTCCTACTTCAGGACCGAGCGAGCGGGAGCGCGAGCCGGGAGATGCAATTTGATTTTACGTGGCTTCTGAGACTTGTGATAGCCATTCACTCACAACTTCATTTATCAATTATTTTTACATCACTGGGAGAGCCTGGTTTGCTCCCACCCCCGTGTGACTCAGGAATCCTGCGTGAATTATGTAGAGACAAACGCTGTTCACTTGTAGGTGGGGTAGGACGAGGCAGCGGTGACCCTCAAAAAAGATGTAGGTCTTTCAGAGACCTGAAGACAGACTTCATAGGGGTTTTCATAGGTTTTGCAAATTTTCCTGTTAAAAAAAAAGAAAAAAGAAAAAGTAAGATGCAGAGAAACAATGAGGTCTCGCTTTTATGACTGAAAGCTTTTCTGTTTCCGTGGCGTGTACCCCTTGTGTTGTTTTAAATGTATGTGCATATCTAGACCCTATGCTGGCATCCCCTATTTCAAATATGAATAAAACGGGGTATTATTATATTGGGGATTCTCCTTGATCTTAGCATTTCCTGACAATGAGAGAAATCCTCATCACGATGTAAGTATGGTAATGAATGGATGATGTGTTTGATTTTCTTGTGAAATTCTGTGAAACACAAGAAGTGATCCGTATCTGTTAGAAAGCCTCCAAGTTCAGCTCTGTTTTCTTATATTTAAAATGGAGGAATATTAAAATAAACTCATGATAGAACATGATACAACAGAAGGAAATGTGTATATTAAGGCACATTACAGTGCAAAATACTGATAGTCGCCGAGGTAAAATACCTTCAGAGACGCACTTCAAGTTTGTGGAGGCGTATGATCTCATCCCAAAATAGTATTTTTATAGCCTATTCATTTCACAATACCCTTAACAATTCCTAATCTCACTTCAGGTCCCTCAAATTAAAACATTCTCCTCTTTTGTTATTAACACCTAAGAAAAATTACTTTGTCGGGAGCGACTGCTTTTCGTTGTCCATCAGAAGTCTCAGACGATGGCAGAGCCCATCCTCCATGTTACATTCTCCATTCTTACATAGAAAGAGTTTTGCTGAGCTGAAAGAGAAACCTGGGTAACAATAAGAAACAACTTCTGCCGAAAACAGGAGCGCCTGGTCTCGGGGCCAGGGCTTAGAAAATTAAACAGATTTTGTGAATCCTGTGTATAATGCAGAAAACTCCCAAGGAGTTGAGGGGAACCATTACATCCCCTTTATTTATATACCATTTCACCATGTATAAGAATTGTCAAAATACAGACATTAGCATTGTGAATATAAATGAACTAGCATTCATGTCTAATATGTCAAAGAAAAACCTTCTATCACAACTTTTTAGTACAGTCTGAGATGATTATAGGTGCTTTTTGGTTTACCACGTTACCTTTGGATTGGTATATAGAACATAATAGCCCCTAATATTCTAATTCTAATTATTATTGTTTATAATCATATTACTTTAATAAAATATAACTACTCTACAGTCAGGAAGGCCTTGAAGGTTGCAAGAGCCTTTGATGGGTCCAAAAGCTTGGCTCCAGGTCCGACCATTCGTCCTGCAGATGGTCGGGGGAGGCTGTTTTTGTCGAGGTTAGAGGCGAGGTTGGTCTGGCCTCCAGGCACTGAGAAATGCGGCTACCCCTCGTGCCAAATCCAGCCGCTCTTGGAGAAAAAGGAGGCCTTTTGGCTTGGTTGGCCTTGGATGCTTGGCTTGGTTGCGTTTCCCCAGGAGCACCTGTGTGCCGTGACCGGGAGCGCGCTGCACCGTTTCGGTCGGTCGCTGGGGAGAACTTCATGGCTGCTTTGGAATTCGCACGAGAATGGTGGCCACAAGCGTGTGACCATCATACGTTAACAGCATATAGTGGGTCCCAGGAAATCATAGCTGCGTAAGTCCAGGGGAGATCACCTGCGGGGTCGTAATACCCCCGTGCCCCGGCAGAGCCCTGCCTGCATGGTGGGTGCAGCGTTGGAGGCAGCATCGACCCACACGGCTCGCTTACGGAGCACACACACAGCTTTGAGCTTCTTCAGGAAACTTGGAAAAGCGCTAGGCTCCATTAAACGCTCAGAGTTCGTTATTTTTCTCAGGAAATATAATTTTTCCAGAATTAGTTATTTCTTTCCTGCGATATATCTAAATTTTCATCTGCTGGGATGCACGCTGCCAAGCGCCTTACCCGAGGTGCAGGAAGGACGGACAAACAGGCCTGCCTACCGTCGCATCATCGGCAAGACCTCGTCCAAAGCAGTTTTGAATGGAGCTCACCTGTGCGAGGTGATGCGGCGGCAGCCGGACCAGGGGAGCGCAGCCCCCATCGCTAGAAGACGCCAAGGAGAATAGGAGATGCTAATGCAAGAGAAGACTAAAAAAAACCCCTAAAAGCCTCAGAATTTGTTTGCCTGGTGCAGTTAAGTCAAGAAAGGGAGATCATTATTCTGCACGGTCATGCTAGGAGGGGGTAAGCGTAGCGGGAGATGGTGTTTACTACACCTGAACAACTCCAGAAGAACAAATCTGAATAAACTGATTTTCTTGAGTTAAGAGTTAATTTCCAGGACTCTCTTTTTACCTTCTAAAATGAGGGCACTTTTCCTTTTATCTGGGTAACCAAGAGGAAAATCTAGTTATTCCTGACTTGAGTAGCCCACTGAATTTTTGTCTAGGGTGGCTTCAAGGGCGTAGCCCTCTGGGTGTGACTGGATCGTTCAAATTATTTCGTTACAGATTTTGTTCATCTTCAGCTCTCCAGAAATCCCATGTTTCCTAATGCCTGCCAAATTAAAACAAGTGAAATCCACCTTTTAAGTCCTGGGCTCACCAGGATCACCTGCGGGGATTCGTTTATCCCAGGTCACTGCCCCGGTGCAGGGCTGGGAGGCTGCCCTGACCCCACACCGGTTTTCTAACATTCTAACATTTTCTAACATTTTTCTATTATTATTTACAGCCACCCGAGCCCTGTGCCGAGGCTTCTCCAGCTCAAACACAGCCTTGCACAGCTACCTGCATCTGTTAAACCGGAGCCAAGTACCGAGCCTGGCCCCCTGAAGGCTCCCGCTTGCCTGCAGCCATTGGGGGTTGCAGCTCTGGGCTGGGGGGAGCCCGACCCCCCCGCCCCGGTCCCAGCCCCGCTCCCAGCCCCGGCTGGGGATGTGCTGGACCCGGTTCTCCTGAGCCCCTGATGAGCAGCGATGGTCAGGCTGTTGGAAGCAGAAGAAGGTCAAGTTATAGTGGATTNTTTTTTTTTTTTTTTGTGGTAAAGTTAGAAAACAAAAATTCTACAACGACCCTAAGTGGTCTTAAAGGGCCCAATAAAACTGCGTAACAGCCTTGAATTTGCTATTTCTACAGGGGAAAAATAGGGAAAAATAACTAAGACAAAATCTTCAACAAGGTTTTTAATAAGCGTAGTCTGTCATAAGAGGAAGAAAACCTTTGCTATGTTTGAAAGTGCCAAAAAAGTGAAATGCAATCAGCAGCAGAGCCCAAGCCTGCCGTAGCAGCAAGGGACAGCTCTAAAAATGAGTTTGGGAATGCGGGCAGCAAGAATGAGCTAAAACACCTTCAGAAAGAAGCTGCTAGTGTTGGTGAAACTTTCAGTATATTGAATCTCTTAAGACCAGAAAATCTTTTATCAAAATGAAAACATTTTGATCCTATAGCATTTGTTCAACACCACTGTATTTCAGTAAACCAGATCCTGGTCTGCTTTGCTGAAGGAGTTATGGAAATTAAACCTGAAATATTTGAGGGTTAAAAAAACCCCACACCTTATTCCTCTAACCCATTCCCTGTCTCCAGGAGCCTCAGCTGTGTATAATCCCTCCTGACAGGCGTTTGGCTGTTTTGGTTCTCTAAACCTGCAGAAAGGGATTGCAGAGATCCCCAGGTGATTCACTGCCGGGTCTCACTGCTCTTGGCAGGAAGGGTATTCCCCTCTCCCTGCAATTTAAGACCATTATGTTTTGACCCGCGTGGGCGTAGAAAGCAATGTATATACTTTTTATTTTGCCTAGCAACTTGGTATGTTTGAAACACTTGACTTTCTTGTCTGAGCAATACCCAGCCTTGGCATGGGACAAGGAAATGGGCTCGGAGCTCCTCGTGCTCCTGCCATCTGCTCGCACGGCGATGCTTGTCTAGGTACTGGTTTTGTGGCTTCTCGTTGGAGTCTCCAGTTGCTCTGCGTCTGCCTTTGGTGCTCCATGGTTTCATATCTGTGATGGACTTGGTGTTCTTTTGCTCAGGTAAGTGCCTTGGGGTTTTTGGGTGTCACCTGCTCTTTCTCAATTTTCAAGTTGGAAAAAAAATTGCAAAGCGTGTAATGGTTTTCAGTTCACCCAACAACATAGAAAGAACAGCCCTGAAACCTCAAAAAAAAGACCCAGAACAGGACATGTATAGCAGATATATTTATAAGTTGGTTGGGTCATGGAGAAAGAAGAATGAATTTGAGCTAACCCCAGGGTACGTATCCAGCCGGAGCTCTGGTTTTGCCTCTCCTACAAACAAAACACTAAAAATTAAGGAAGTTGTAATTTAAAATTAAATTGAGGTGAAATGGACTGCCAAAGGCTCAAGCTTGTTGCATATTAGCTTCACATGCCAATAAAATACTAATAATCACTTAGCTTGAATAATGCTGTATCAAGAGTAATTTGTTTGTTTATATCCTTAGCAGGATTATATTTGGCTAAAAATGAGATAAGTAGGAGGAAAAAACAAAGGTGATAATCTTACAGGGTTTTTTCTTTAGGAAAAATACTTCGTGAATGAATTCTGAACAATATGGGCAATGTGAAAACATACAAAAGACTGTTGATGGTAGGTTTTTATGGGTTTTGGCTTGGGGTTTTTCTCTGCTTTTTGGCCTCCTAGCAAGGCTACAGATTTTTGGGTAGACGTTTAGTGGCTCAGCAACAGTTGAAGTCATTTTGTTTCCCTTTCCTAAGTAGTTTGTGTCTCTTTTTTTTAAACTTAGTTCTTCCTATTTTGATTTCTTCACTTGGGTTTACTTTGGTAAATATTACTTTCATCCCATTCCTCTGGGAACACGTTTTTATATTGCTGTGATCATTGTTGGGAGAGCTAATCTCTAGCATAAATGAAGAGAAGTCAAAGAAATGAAAACAAATGATGGCAATGTTCCCAAGAGACTACGAATTTACTTTTCTAGATTCACAGCAAGATGCTTTGGGTTTGCTTCTGTGAGCAATTTAACTTGATTTATCCTTCCACCCGTCAATGAAATATCTATGTATTGTATTTCTTCAGCAGTGGCTGTGACATCCAGAATTGTTGCCCCTCCAAATGCTTTTCATAATGAATACACTTCTGGCAAGTTTGCTGCTATCAGAGCTGTTTTGTATCCAGACAGTTTTTCATGGTTTTCTTCCATTTACTTGTCTTGAAGTTGTTATATTTAATAACGTCTTCACGTTGGGAAGGAAAACAGGGCAGCAACTAGAAATGCAGAAAAAATGCTTCAGAAGTTTCGCACCTTTCTGCAGAGAGAGATCTGAAGCTGATTTAGAGTATTTAGCTTTTGATGAAAAGTTACCTTGAGATAGTACACTGGCTACTCGGTCTACCCCTGACTGAATGCTTTATAGTTTGTCAAAATTGCTATAAATTGGACTTTTTTCCTCAAGCATCCTATAGTGGGTGGAGGGGGGGGTGGGCGATATTAATGTAAAACCCTGCAGATGTCTATCTGTAGTTTTGGTGTGCGTTAACCTGGTTTTTCAAGATACAAGGTAAAATATCTAGCTGTGTAAATGAAATAAGCGGATGGATGAAAATGTGTTGGGAACCCAACTTCTGAGTGTCAGCACATGGGCCACGGCAGTCGCTGGCTTGGCTGAATGTACATGACATTGAGAACAGTAGGTTTAAATTTTTCTAAGCATCCAAATCTCCTAATGACTGATAACCTTAACTTAGTGTGTAGATAAAGGGTTTTGTTGAAGTTCCTGCTCACATCAGCAGAGTCAGGCTTCACCTCTTGGGTCATAAATGCTTGAATTTGGAAATTTGGAAAATAGCAAAGACAGCAGGGATGTTGGTCTTCACTTCTCAGCTCTCTCCTGTTCTCTTACATCCCTGCAGAGACGCCTGATGCCTTCCCAGACTTTAGTCCTTTCATGCTGACAATATTATTTTTTATCTAATTTCCAGTCCAAATGCAACCATAGAAAGCATGTAACAATTGTTGTTTCCCTCCCGTAGTGGTCATTTGCCTTGTGTGTCGGTAGGCAGTGCCCCCCGCCTTCGCTCACCCAGGGTCAGGCAGATTTCTTCCAGCCTCTCGGGTTGGACACTCATTTTTGCAATTGCCTCTTAGCTTCTCTTTGTACCTACCACAGTTCTTATCTATGGGGGATTTTCCAGTGATCACAGCAAAACATGACAATTAGATGCAGTTACCGTACAGGTATAAGGTAAATTTAAGTCTTTCATGTTTTTGCTTGATGATCGCCTTTAAGTTAATCCCCAGGTGCCTGATCTCACCTTCCTTATTGTTAAACGCTTCCCATTGCTATTCATCCTACCTGCCAGGTTATCGGTTTCTGCCATTTGAGCCTCCTGAGCTTGAGCGGGGTCCGTCAGCAGCTGGCGGTCAGCACGTGCTGGAGGTCGTGCAGAGCCTGTAGGACGATGCCGTGTCGCCCCCGAGTTTCTCCTGCAGCCCATCCTGGTGCTTCTCTCCCGTCAAGCTTCTTCCTATTCCTCCCCACCGCTCACGCACCGAGCCCCACCACCTCCCTCTCGCCCCGCAGCTGCCGGGGTGGCATCCTTCTCAAAAGCTCTTCTGAAGCCCACGTGCGTCTCGTGGACTGTGTTTTTCCTACAAATTGCCTAAAATATCAGTGCCCTGCCCCACCTCAGCCGTGGAGCTGTGAGCGGCTCCACTCGCTTTGCTCTCCACCCTCCTTCTGCCTGTTGTGTTTCCTGCTGTTTCTCCCCATTAAAGATGTTCGGACTGTGATCGTATCAAAAGGGTTTGTGTTTGCTTACAACGCATTTCTGATCCGCAGTGTTTCCATACCCAGGTGTTCAGCAGGGTTTAGCTGTGGGGAGAAAAATGAAGGATTTTTTTTTCGTTTTTTTAAACTACAGTTAGATAGCTGTTCCTGTCCTCTCATCTCCACTGAAGACCACAGCACATCCCCTTTTTGTCCTCTTTCTGTTTATATAACTGAATAATTTGTCAGTATTTAACTCTGAAAACGCTTTTCAAGATATGTAACACAATATCTTCTGTAGTTATTTTTTTTGTTAGCTTCTGGATAAAAACAAAAAAAGGTAAAGCTTGCTTTGCCAATTCAGCCTTTTTTTTTTAATTTGCAGGCTCTGAACGTTCCCCCTTCTTTGTGAGCTTGTTATTTATCTAGAGAGGAAAAAAGCCTGTCCTTGTAAGTTCTCATTCCTGCTTGAGATGCAAATTTCAGGCAACTTTTCAATTGAATTGAGGAGTCTCCAGTTCTACCTACATACGAGTTGCTGTGCTGTAAGGACTAGCCTGTATCTTTCTAAATTAATTTTTCCACATTTGCCTGTTGGAATCTATTTGTCTTTAGCCGTCATTGACTTTGAACTAAACCATTTCGGGATTAACCAATCAAAATGATTTGGGTTTTTTTCTTTATACATAACTAGCTCTTTTATGCAATTCCCAGCATTTATCAAACCTATTCTTAACATAGCATCATCTTTTGTTAGCAGTTTTTGTATCATGTATTCAGCTAGAGCAGCTCTCCTGTTAAATCCTCTCCCTTGTTGCTTTCATGGCAGAGCGCAACTGTGGTGAGATTTAAATTCCAATATTGTCCTTCCTGATACTAGGACCTCCACTGACTCCTCCTCAAACTTCTTCTGCAGTGTCTCCTCCTCGAATATATAAAACAAAATAAAACAACTTCAAGGGGCACTTGTTAGAGGCTACCTTCTTCACCACTTTCCCCCAACTTTGTGAGCAGCGTAAATTGCTGCTGATACTAAATCAAGTCTTAACTGCCCAAAAAGCAGCTGAACTGCTTGGCAAGGAAGGGGGAAGGAGAGGCGGGTGTCAGGAAACCCCGGGCAGCCCAGCGCCGCGCCGGGGTGCCGCGGTCCGCAAGGCACGCTGCAAGCATCGCGTTGCCGTGGCCTTACAGCAGGCTTTACCTGATGAAGCAAAACGACTTTTTTATATATTTCTCCTTTTCCTACTTTGAAGAGAAAAGTTTTTCCCTGGCATCATAGGAAAGCAGTGTTTCTGCTTGGAACAAGCACTGCATGAAAAACAAGAATATATTTAACTTTTAAAGAGCATTTTTAATAAAGACATTCTACATCTGAAAAGGCTGTGACTGTAAGCACAGTAGGCTGAGACTTTCAAGGCTTGTGTTTTGTTTGTATTAAAAATAATTTTCCATAAGATGTGATATTTTTCCTCCTAAAAGAATAAAATATTGATTTAATAATTCAAACATAGTCAACTGGAGGTTGATATGTTTAACCTGTACAGATCTTCCTACAAATTGCAACAGTGTGTTTTTATTTTTAAACAAAAACTGCTAATATTTTCTGAAGAACAATCAGCGTAGCTGTGCGGTTAGGAAGTGGGGGAAGTCCTCTTCCCTGCAGCACCTGATAGCGCCGCTCGGAGCGAAGGCTCTGCTCGAGGCGGGGTGACAGGCACAAAAAGGCACAGGGGACTCTGCCAAAACTTGTCCATGGTTAAAGGAAATATGTTTGGATGTTTTGTCTAGGAAGGTCGTAAAACAGCAAAAATAGAAACTTTAGAAGAACTCGAGCAGTGCTAATGAGCTGGTTTTGGTGGCACAATGTGCACCGTTGCCATTTAATACTTATAATCCTAAAGGACATTAAAGGCGTTTAATTCATTCATAAGTTTTTGTAAGTGGCCTAAGGTGAAATTCAGGCCTTAATTAAAATGTATTATTTACTGGAGAGCTCTCTTCCCTTGCGTTTCCTCATGTAATACCTTCTGGAGGGAGTACCTGTTCGATTCCAGCCCCGGTCCCGCTCAGCCCCAGGACGCGGCACGGCTTGTCCTGCTGACACGACATCGCGGCCAAAACCAGCAAGAAGTGATGATGGGCGATAACCAGGACGGCATCTCTGTTCCCCAGCTGCCTGTGACTGTTTGCTGGAGGGGAGCGGCGTCAAAGCGGCGTTCCTGCATTAAGGGGGGGGGGTCGGTCAGTGCTGGTGGCCGTCCAGGCTGTGTCTGCAGCCGAGGAAAGCCCTCCTGCCCACCAGCAAACAGCCCTTCTGGGCAGGGTGAGCGGTCTGGGAGGTCCCTCCTGTCCTCCTCGGACCAGTGAGAAGCCAAAAGGTAGGTCGGCTCCCTGAACTGCTTCTGTTGGATCTTGTTCTTCTTTTTGAGTGTATTACTGCATCTTCGAAACCTGGCCATCCCTTCATCCCCCACTGAGAAGAACTAGAGGGCGAAAAAAAAAATCCTGAAAATATATATTCCCTAGGTGGTTTGCTCTGTGTTTAATTAGCTCGATGTGAGTAGTGGGGGCAGTTATTGCTTGTCATCTGCAGCACCAGTCTCCTGGGGTGGGATCCTGTCTTACGAGACGTCCTTATGGTGTTTAATTCCTGCAAGTTATAAATTTCAGGCTTCATGAGTGTTCGGCCTCCTTACAGGAAAGATGAAATAATTTTCAGCACTGAAACATCCTCATTCTTCAAGACCAAATCTATAATCACCTGGTAACTCCAAACATGCACAGCTGAGTACAGCACAGATAAGACAGGTGATGTAGTCAGTCCATAGTTATCCTGGAGACTTTTTTTGGAGAACATAACATACCCCCCAGGCAGACTGCATGCTCCGTGCTGAGCTGGGGAACGGCCCAAGAGGAGCTTCACAAGCCTTTATCTGACATCTGGGCAACATAGCTGCCTGCAGCGACGGTGGGGCTGGCACGTTTGCGTCTTTGGGTCACTGATATCTGCACGGTGTCTGCAAAAATGGTACAAAGCAAACCTTACCCTCTGCTGCTTTTCAAGGGGGAGGTTTAGATTGCATATTAGGAAAAATTTCTTCACCGAAAGGGTTGTCAAGCACTGGAACAGGCTGCCCAGGGCAGTGGTTGAGTCACCATCCCTGCGGGTATTTAAAAGACGTGTAGACGTGGTGCTTAGGGACATGGTTTAGTGGTGGACTTGGCAGTGCTGGGTTTACGTTTGGACTCGGTGATCTTAAAGGTCTTTTCCAACCTAAGTGATTCTATGATTCTAAGCAGACATTGTTCTCAGCCCTGGCAATCTCCATGTATTATTCTGGCCTCAAAGCAGTCTCTTATAAGGGATGCTGTAACTTTTTCCCCCAGGATAACTTCCCATCCATGCCGTTGTCCCGATGACCTGCGGGGACGGCGGTGGTTCAGCGCCGCGGGCTGCGGGCGATACGTGGGAGAGGGCTGCTTTGCGTTTTCCATTGCAGGGCATTGTGGTGCTCAGCAGGTCTAAATTCACTGCTGAGCCCTTTCTGCTGACTCTCTTGTGGCTTCGGAGCGGGGTCTGCGTGCGTGGAGCACGGCCCCGGGGTCTGAGCCGCCAAAGCCCGGCAGCCTGCGGGTGGGTGCCGTCGGCTTCGGAGCCTCCTGCCCGGGGAGAGCCGAGGGGGGGCTGCTGCTCCCGAACCGCTGCCGGCTCCTCTCGCGTACAGCCTGCAGCAGCCTGATGCCGGTGACCGAAAAGTAAAGTTAATTTCTTCGTCTTGGGATCACCTAGGTGGGTGTTGGTTGGGTGAGTAATAAATTGCCGTTGTTGACGAGCAAGGAAAGGTCTCGGTAGAGCAGAACTGATCGTCTCTGTGCTGCTGGGGCTCAGGGCAGACAAGCACAGGGGAGCCGCTGGCAGGGGCTCTGGCTTTCCGCAGGGGAGGATCACGGGTGGCAGAGGCACCCCACAGGTAATGCTTTTGTCAGTGCCAATTTGCGCCAAAATTAGATAATTAAAAGCCATTAAATCTTTCAAATCTCTGCCATCTCTTTATGTTGCTAAAGTCTCTGCAGTTGCTATGAACGAAGAGAGTTTTCTAGCACATTAACCTTTGAAACCGTTTCACCAAAATCTCTATTGCCCTAGGTTGCTTTGGAAAAAGCAGATCAGTGTGCTGCTTTAATTTTAAAGTATTTGCTTTTAGGCAATTAAAAAAAAAATCTATTCTGACTTTTTAATTTAAAATAAAATGCAAGCTACTAATTTCAATACTGAAATTAAGAGCATGAATATTCTGCTCACTGTTTCCATGAACTGTACAGGTGACTTTTTTTTTTTTTTTTTCCAAAAAATTTAAGCAAAACCCCCAAACTACTGTGCAGTAAATAAACCACAAACTGACTGAATTATAACCTGCTAAAGGGTCTTCCTCATCCCTTGCACTGGAGTGCTGATGTTGGAGTGGCTATGTGGGGCTCGGGTGAAATGATGGAGGAAGGAGAGGCACGCAATACTGGCCAGCTGGCTAGCAAAGGTGGCTTGCATGGGGAACCTCTGTGTCACTAAAAAAAAAAAATTAAAAATCAGAACTTACACTTTTCCATTGTGATTTTAAAATTTCACTTTGGAAATGCCATCAGGTAATTTCATGAATCCCCTCTTTCTGTTATTTTCTACCTGTCAAGTCTCCCGGATAACTGGCATCTTCCTCCCCCCGCGGAGCGTGATCCGCTCCTCGTGCCGAGCCGCTGGGCGCCTGGGACCAGCCCAGCTCCCCGGGAGCTCCCGCCTGTTCCCGACCCCTCCGAGGTTTGGTGCTGGCACATCTGCCTCCGCTGAAAGGGTCAGCGGTGCCATGTTTTCCTCGGGATCTGCTCCAGGGTGCTTCAGCTTGGTTTCAACGCCTCCCCACAGTCAGTGATAGGTAGGGGCTCCTCGCATAGATGAGTAAAACTGGGCAAGCAGCTCTTGCATGGGACTGGTTGGGATCCTGCAGAAGGAGCAGGTCAGCGATGCTGGAGATAAGGGTGCAGGCACTGCTCGACTCGCGCCCCGTGCACAGAGGTGGTGGGACTGCCCCTGCGATGAGGTGTAGGAGTAATTCCCACCCGCGTGCCTGTGCCTCGATGTACACGGTGCGGGTAAGGACGTGCTTTGGCTTGGGGGTGAAGCTGGCGTACGTCACCGTTGCAACAACAGCATCAATGCAGAAATAAGTTTTTAAGTGCTGAGGGTCTCGAAGTTGGTGCTGACATTGGGTGTCCTCCGTCAGTCTGATTTACAGCAGCGCGTTGATTTAATCGTGGGTAGGAAAATGTTAAAAGTAAAAGGGCCAGTGAGCACCTGCGGCATGTAGACTTCATGGGTTTCACAGCGTGACACCAGAGCCATGCGGTGAAGGAGCAACCCTTCTGGGGACCCGCGTTATCCAGGAGCATGGCCTCGGCTCTTTCCAAAAATACCTATTGCTCAGACAGCTTTCAGAGCCTGTCCCTAAGGCTATCCAGTGCTGAATATTTCCATTAAAAGAAGGGGTTGCTCTTTACAGCAAGGGTCTGCAGCCTTGGCTGTGCCCTACCGCGCTCATCATGAGGGTCGCCTGCGCTGTGAGTGTGGAGGTTTGTGTTTGTTGTTCTCCAAAGTGAAGATTGGGAGGAGAAAAGGCAACTTTTTCCTCTCCGCTTTGCTGGTCTCTTTAAGTATTCTGCGCTTGTCCTCTGTTAGGAGAAAAGTTTTGCCACAGGAGAGATACTAGGGAAAAACAAAACAAAAATGCCGTAAGATTATTTACTTTATATGCTGGGAATTATAATACAAATTATGCAGAATGCCAAAAGTAAGCTGAAACGTGTTCAGGAGAAGGAATCGCGGGTTTACGTCCCAGCGCTGATTTATTCATCCCAGCGCCGGTGGCTGCCGCCGCTGCAGTCATCACAAATCCAGATTGTTCTGTCGAGGCAGGATCCCACCGCTCCTCCTGGAGCTGGTCTGTTCCTCAGGGCTTTGGGTAGGAATTCTCATTGCATGAAAAACCTGTTTCTAGATTTCTAGCCATGTTTCTGGGTGTCTTTAGTCTTGGTTGTTAGGCTTTAACTATGAGAAGAATGAATTTTATTTCCCTCAATGGAGTTGACGGCTATTTCTTGGGTTATGTAAGTAGCTTTTGATTATCTTTCCATGATAAAACCTTCATGGTGATAAAACCATCGTGTTTTCCAACTGGCTTTTGGTAGTGTTGGACAGAATAACGAGGAGGTGGGGGTTTTGGTACTTTCTTTAGTATATTTATTTTGAAACAGCAGACAAGATGATAAGTTTGACTCCACTGGTCTGTCCGTAGTTCTCAGGAAGACAAGACGTTATGTTTCGAATCTCACTTAGTTTCTCGCAGTGGCTCTTTGATGTGTATTTAGCAGACGGTCTCCCAGTGATGGGACCTGTACCTTAAGGAGGAGGAAAAAATCAACGTATTCCTCCACTGTGGCATGTTGTGGGATCACCCCCGGAGCGGGCGGGCAGATGGGGGGGCACGGAGGTCCCCGCTCCCGTACGAGCATCCCCAAGGGCTGCCAGGGGAATCCGCTGCAGGAAGCCCAGCAAAAAGCTTATTTCAGTCCAAGTGAATCAGAAACGTTGGGTTTTAGCCCAACCAGCTCCAATCTGATTCCCAATTAAATTAAAAAGAGCCAAGCAAAGCAAAACAAACTGGAGAATCTATTGCGGCTGATGCCCTTGATAACTTCAATTGCACCGATACAAACCCGTCGTAAAGCTGATGGTTCGGTGGCTGGTAGTAACTCAGTTCCTTCTGACAGTAATGACAGAAGCAGATGGTTTTGCACATGGTTTTTATTTCTATTTCTATAAACAAACATTTATTCTGACTGCTATGCTAAATATATATACTTTATTAAATGGTCTTAGCTGCTACTGTGAGTAACGATAATTACCCAACCCATGTGTTGGGTTTATAGCTAGAGTCTGACACCTACTTTACAGCAAATTAATATATCATCTATATCTCATATATATCTATGAACATAGTGACATCACTCCAAAGTTTAAAAAAAAATAATAAATTGAGGCACCTTTAGTTGATGCTCCACAGCCAGAATAATTTCTAAAGCAATCTTCGTGGCTGTCTTGCATGCTGCTAAGGGTAGTCTGATATGAAATATGCAATAGCTCTAGTTATTCCTTGTACTCCTGACATATTGCTGTTAATAAGAAAATATACAGTATACCTTCACACCGCATCCCTGCATCTTCCCAGCAATTCAGGGAAATGTTCCCAGGTTTTAATTAAACAGAAGATGTTCTTTTCCATCTACCCACAGAAAATCGGCTAATCAGGGATTGGGAATGCATGTTAAGCCTGCAGGACAGGCGGATGCATAGCCAACGGTGTAGCTTCGACAGCACTGCATTAGGAGGGCCTGAAAAACAAGGAAAACCCCAGGGAACTGGGACGGCCCCCCTCAGCTCATGTTGCAGGATTGCGGGTCCCCCCAGCCACCAACCCAAGGCTTGCGCTGCCTAACCAGAGCGAGGGTGCTTGGTCCTGGCTCCGCTGCCTCCGCAGCAGGGAGCAGTGTTTTGCCCAGGGGTGCCTGAATTTTCCAAGCTTTTCTCTGGGCTGACTTATTTTGTCTTTAAGCAAATTATTTCACGAACCAGCATGTCATTTGGTAGCAGCATTAGCAGAGGACCCCATAACACAGTGCAGCCCCAGGTGACGAGCTAGCTGAGCCCTACCCGTGGAAATGCATATCCCATATGAACCTGGGGTGCTGGAGGGCCTGGCAGGCAGGGCTGCGGCAGGCAGGGCTCCAGCCATGGGCCCTCAGACCCTGAGGATATTAGGAAAAACCCTTGGATATTAGGAAAAAATTCTTCACCGAAAGGGTAGTCAGGCATTGGAACAGGCTGCCCAGGGAAGTGGTGGAGTCACCAACACTGGAGGCGTTCAAAAAACGTGTGGATGTGGTACTTCAGGACATGGTTTAGTGGGCATGGGTGCTGGGTTGATGGTTGGACTCGATGATCTTAAAGGTCTTTTCCAACCTTAATGATTCTATGATTCTATGAGTTGATTCATCTCCCCATAACAGAAAGCAGCAGAGCTGCAAGCCCTTGCTGGTGGAGGAAGCCCGTGCTGGGGCTCTGCGCCTTCCCCCGGGCACTTGCCGGCACAACTGCTGTGATGAAACGCGTACAGCCAAACGCCAAAGCTCCCCTCCTCCAAAACGGCAAATATAAAAAACCACTTAGCTCGTAGCCTAGTCCCCTGCTGAGCTCAGGCTGGTGTAAAACCATTTTGCGATCCAGCAGGAGCTCCACCTGCAATGCATCAGCTTGTGGGCACAGCCTTGTCAAAGCAATACGCTTGAAAATGAATGCTAACAAATTGGAAATCATACTGCTTTATGGAGAGTAGCAGAAAAATTGACATTACCTCTACCATCTCCTCTGCTTCCTTCTCCGCTCAGAATGCTGCTAGACTAGCTGCAGCAGTGCATTAAAAATAGCAGAAACGACACAGGGAAGCGGGAGCGTGCGCCCTGTGCACCCACAGCAGGAACGGGGCGCGCAGTCACGTCTCTTGGTCCCGTCTTTCAGTCACCGTTGCCCATGCTGCCCTGAACACTGCAAAGCTCAAGTACCTCCAGTAAATGTATAATTCAATTTGAAGACTGGAGCTGCCATTTTTACTGGTGTTGGACAAGCTGTTGGCGGGCGGCTGGAAGCTGGTGGGTACCTGCATGTGCTCGGGGCAGGACCTCGCTATGCAAAAGCATCTGGTCGGCCCATCATGATCCATCACGAGTTCCCGTTCTTCCACAGCTCGTCTGAAACCCGTCACCATGCAGGAAAGTGCGACAGCGTTTATTAATAAGCCAAAATAGCACCGAGTCATAAATAGGCAGGAGCAGAGTGTTTGTAGTCAGAGAACAGCACTTTGCACAAATCCTGCTGGGATCGGGTTATCCCTGACTTGACTTTCCTGCTCTTTTGGTACGCTGCTAGATAGACGTCCTTCTAAACTCCATCTCCTATTTTTTGACTTTAATTCCTGAACTTGATTATCCGCTCTCCCCTGTGTTTAAGCCAGTTCTGGTTCACTTACTTCACACTTATCTTTTTCAAAAAAGTGTCTGTGTTTACAGTTTAGCTTATTTAACTTTTGTTTTCCTCTCTCTCTCACCACAGTTACGTGTTATAACTGATAATTTATGCCTGGGGAATAAAAAAAGGGATACTTTTTGTTCCAAAACTGCCTAGTTATTAAGCAAAACCAGCTCCTTCCAAAGCACTCTCCACCACTGTAAATCTCATGCAAATCCTGCAGACATACCTCGGCTGGGTTGATATCTGCAGCCCAAATATGGGGCATCCTTTCTTATAAAAAGAATAATATTTTTTAATTATATCTGGGCTTTATTTAGAAGCCGTACCATGGTGACAGTGGTACAAAGGGATGCCCAAGCCTGCAGGTCTGTCTCCATTGCTGCACTCTACTGCCAGCAGCAAATTATTGTTGCTAACCCAAAGGGGCTGCTTTCCCTGCTGGCTTCCCTCTCCCTCCAGGTTAGTCCCACCTCCCAGATATCGCTCCTTATTGCAGTATGTCTGCTTGGCTTTTCCTACTTAATAATTTTCAAAAACATAGGCAGTGAATTGCATTTGCAGTCAAAATATTTTTAGCAATAAAAGAATTCGGCATCTTTAAAAAAGAAATGCAGTGCAAGGCACGAGGAGGTGGCTACGCCTCGCGGCGCGCCGCTGGCCGTGGCCAGCCCGGCGCCGGGCGTTGGAGGCGGCTCTTTGGGAGCCCTGGGGCAGGGCAGGGTGCGGTGTGCTGGGGGGGTGCGCCCCGGCTCGGTGGGCGCCCCTTGTGCCCGCGTTGCCGTCTCTGCCCACGCGCTACTGCAGCTCAGCTACGAGCTCAGCGGCTGCTGCAGGGCCGTCCTACGAGTGTCTCCGGCAGCTGTCAAAGCTGCGGTCGCGCAGAGGTTGGGTTTGGTTTCCCTCCCCTGGTTGTTGTAGGGGGAGCTGAGTAGTTGNCTCCAGACCTTTCACCAGCCTCGTCGCCCTTCTCTGGACACGCTCCAGCACCTCAATGTCCAGGAGTTACAGTGCTGCTGTGGTTGGGAGAGGGGAGCGCGTTTTTGATGGCAGCGCTGCTGTGAATGACCTTAAAATCTCTTTTCTAGCAACTGTTACACACGTGGAACTTTTGGAGTTAGTTTTTTTGCAAACAATTGTATAGATGAATTCACACAAATATTCTCGGAGCAAATAAAACAGGGAAAGACTCTGGTCAGAGCACATTACTTCTAAACACTATGGGTGTATTTGCCAAATGTTTGTGGATTGTTTCATTCAGTCCCCGGTGGCACTTGCTACTACGGCTTAGTAGAGACAGAGATGAAGTGAGCTCCCTATTGCATAGGTTGAAATATTCCGCAGGGCTGCGAGTGCTGGGCCAAATCTCTGACTGTTTTGTGTTTGAGCCCACATGAAACGCCCCAGCCACATCGGTGCAGGATATCCCGCTGCTGCCCCACGCGTGTGGCTCACTGCAGTTGTCTCCGTCCCTGTCTGTCACCTGCGTGGACGCGCACGTGCTGGGATGCAGCTGGCACCTGCCCCGTGTTCGCACGGTACCCGGCGTCCCCGGGCCGCGGCCACCGCCAGCGCCTGACGGTCACGAGCGGTGCCTTTCGCGCAGAAGGCCTTTTCCAAAGGGAACTGTGAAAAGTCCCCAGAAAGCAGGGACAACAAAGCAGCTGATTGGTTTAGGGTAAATATAAATTTTTCATCTACCAGACTCATTAAGCAACCCAGTGTACTTATACATATGTATAATCAACCATTTCCAACAACTCATCGTTCCTTTTATCCCCTGATAAAAAGGGAAGCATTCAATTAGCAAACAGAGGTTTTAAAAGGGTGATTAAACAGAGCTCAGGAGATAATAAACCCGTTTAATGAGCAAGGTCTTTCTAGACTTGCCGTTTAAGCTACTTTTGTTCTTTGAGAAAAAGAGAGCTCTAGCCACAAAACCGCTGGCCCCGTGTTACCCAGGGAAGTCTGTGTTTCCCCGTGCACTCTGGGTGCCCTCGCGGGGCCCTTCCGAAGTTTTGGCCACCCGGCCCCATCCCGCTGCCCCTGGGTGATGTGCCGGTCGGGGTGCAGGGCAGCATCCCCTTCGCTGAGGGTGAGTCACCGCCATCATCTGCCGTGCCAAGGAGGGATCCGCCGTCTCCTGTGATATCGCCTGAGCGCATCCCTCACGTCGCTGTAGTTAACATAGGCTTGAAGAGCCTCGGAAATGGTGTGCTGAGAACGATTAATTACGTTTGCAAACATAACTGGCGCAGATTTCATATCTCTGGCGAGCAAGGGAGAGCTGGTGGTTCAGAAGGCAGGGACTAAACGTGGCATCAGGGCATCCCCCCTGCCCTTTCTTATGTGGGTGCTCCGAGGGGCTCCCCTCACCGACCAAACCCTGCCATCTCCAACGCCTCTGGGACATCTGCAGTCACCGACTCTGGTGGATTTTTGGGCTGCTTGGCTTGGAAATAGTTAAATGCCAAACCAAAGAATGCCCGGGGAGAAGTTTACTGTTCGAGGAGGACATTGGAGGTACAAGGCAAATTAAATTTTGCCTTCAGACTCCTTTCCCATAGCGCTTACAGAGCATTCTTTTCTGGCTGATGCTGCGGGGTGGGCACACAGCTGCTTCCACAGCACTGTCCCAGAAAAGTGACACCTCATTTATTCCAGACAAGAAATAGCTGCCCTACGACCAATTAACCAGGGAGGTAAAGCGGGGAGCGATGGAGACATGGTGCTTCCCGCAGCTGCTGCCTGTGCTCCTCTCCTCACTTGCTCAGGATGGGAAAGGGCCAGCTTCCCGGGAAAAAACTCCCTGGTTTTAAGATGTTATTCCTCATTTCGGTTGGACTATGGTTTCCAGTTGGAAATTTCAGTTTCCTTGCTCCTGACACAGAGAAGAGGCGAGCCAAGACCCTGCTCTCTGTGCACACAGCCATTGCCTGTTATCCTCTCTCATCTACTTGAATTATTACTTTTTATTTTTCTGTCCTAGCATAAATGGAAAACCTCCTTGGCACAGGTTTATCTCTCGGCCTCCCCCGTCTTCCCGTGGAGGTTGGTACCACGAACTCCCGCAGCGCCAGGCAGGAGAAGCATCCCCAAGGGCCAGGCAAGGGTTTTCCAACACTTTGGTTGTTAAAACTTATATCACTCTCCTGTAATGTCCACTTTTATTGACATCGTGTCACTTAGCAAAACAAAAACTCCATTACCATCTGCATTGCTCCTATCAAATGTGCTCCTTCCCCGCGGAGCTGGCTCCCTGGAGCCTCTCACTCCTGCGATAAGTTTGTCAATTTGATGCTTACATCCCTCTGCAATACTTACAAGCGTATATTAAGTGAAGCCATAACCTTTTGTTGAAAATCTTGAGATTCCTCCTAACGTGCTTGTAATTTGCCGTTAACACTGGCAGTGTCTCAGCCAGAGGCATGCCCTGTGCTGGATGGGGCCAGCAGCGCCGCCGCTCCTTCCCGCTCAGCTCTGCAGATTCAGACTTCTCTGCCGTGCCCGACCTCCCTCTTTTCTTGGTCAACTTTGCTGCAAGAATTTAAAAGCATCAAAACCTGATAGCAGGCGTGTTTGAAACCGCGCAATTCTGGTTGAAGCGGGGGGTTGCAAGAAGGGTGAGACAAAGCGGCTCTGCAAAACCTGGGGCTGTGGTGCTCCGCTCTCCTCCGACTGAAAATCCCTCTCTAGGCCACCAAATTCTATGGCAGGCTTTGGAGCCCCACCAAGCCTAAAGTCGGCCATTGCCAGATGTGGATGAAAAGTACATTCAAAACCTACATTTTGACCGGTGGCAGCCCCGACCCCTTCTCCCCGAGCGCTCCTGCCGCCTCTCTGCGTCTCGCCCGCCGTGGCCGTGGTGGGGGCGACGCGGGGTGCAGCCGCTGTGCCGGGCGCTGGCGTGGGCAGGCAGGCAGCTTAATCGGGTGACAGCCTTGTAAATGGCATTTTACATTAAAACTGCATTAACAGCGAGCTTGCTGTTTAGGAATGGGAATAGAAGAAATATTCTTCTATTACTATTCATTTACATAATATATATACATAACTATCTATATAGAAATTGTACAATTATCCAGTCCTCAATTAACTCGGGTACTAATTCAACAAGTTTGCGCACTGGCATTACTCTTCCTAATAACCTTCAGAAGAAATACTTAATTTTTGATGGTAATGACCTCTCCTGGGTTGTTCTCCCTCCTGCTCCGGTCCTGGCCCTGTCCCTGGGAAAGCCGTGGCATGAGTGCGGCGGTGGCGGCCGCTCGGCTCGCAGGCAGTGGCCGATGCCCAGGGGCAGGAATCGGTGAAAAGCAGTGGCTTGGAGAATGCTCTTGACTCCTTGCACGCACATGGCTAAAGGTGGAGAGCGCGGTGTGGTTTGAGGTCACCTGAAAGCATCTCTTGCATTAGCTCTTCCAGTCGAATCTAAATGGAGTTTGTTTCATGCCAGAAAAATAGTTTTTTCTCTGCAGCTGGTTAGAAAGTGTAGGGTATGTGATATAATGCATGCTCAGTGTGGTGCAGTCTAATGCAGTGCAAGTGGAATGAGCAGGACATCGGTATCCTGATGCAGGGAGAGGGACTCGCTCCTCCACCCTGCAACAGAAACCAGAAGGCAGGGGCTGAGCTAACCCCGGGCTTGGGAGGTTTGAGAAGTGGTTTACAACATCCAGCCTGTCGTCGCTGTCCTGCAGAAGCCAGGTCAAAGAAAATTGGATTTTGTTATCGCTAAAGAAATCTCATTTTTGCAAAGAAGTGTCACTGTGAAATATTTTTTTTGTAGCAGGAGAAAATATTTTTCCCTGATTGACTGTGTGGCTAAGCCAAGCCCAGAAAGGGTAACAGATTATGCTTTATGGAAGCAATTTCCCTAATCTCGTGGGCTGCTTAAAGGCTTTAATCTCAGTTGTGAGGATCACAGAAAGATATTTTATTACTGTTGATATTGCTGATCTGGTTAGGCTTATAGACTTCTTCATAGAAACCCCTTATGCCCTTTTCCTGAAGATCACA
Source organism: Oceanodroma tethys (assembly GCA_013397025.1). Classification (NCBI taxonomy): domain Eukaryota; kingdom Metazoa; phylum Chordata; class Aves; order Procellariiformes; genus Oceanodroma; species Oceanodroma tethys. The sequence goes on along the minus strand of VWZR01005377.1, from coordinate 422,378 downwards.
CCTTCTTTATTAATCTTCTAATGTGGTTCAATGAGAAAAGTGACAAAGGCTAGGCTTTTTTTGTATCAGAATACTGGAGCATATTTGGGAGTAACTTGGTTGCCTTTTCCACTTACTGGCCAGCAAATTCCTCTAGAGCATCGTCTGAGTGCAGACAGACGTGTATGAGTTCCTTACGCTGCTTTGTTTCTCCTTACCACCCACGGAGCTCCATCCATTTTCCAGGACACTTAATTACACCCCCCCGAGTTTCAGCTCCCAGCAGTGCCGGAGGGTTCCCTCTTCGGCTGGTTTCCAGCTCCCAGAGCAGAAGCGGTGCTTGATGCTACGCAGCGGTGGCACGGGCAGCAGCGGGACCTGCTAAGAAGCACAGGTTCACCTCTTGGATGGTGGTGTTAGACACTTTGGTTCAATAAAAGTGAATGTTCAAGAAAAACCCTTCAATCACCTTCCAGTTCCTGTGGGAAATGAAAAATTAAAACACAACCCCCAGACAAAAGGCTCCCCACCCAAGTCGAAGTGCACACGCAATGAAAAGGCAGTAGAGAGACGAAGGACCCCCAGGAGACAGAGAACTGTTCCCCGGCGGGGTCAAAGCCAGGTCCATCCCAAAGGAGGGCGTTGGGAGGATCCAAAGCTCGCAGATAGCGGCTCACCCCTTGTCTTCAGCAAAACCAGCAGAAAAGGGCCAAATGGAGATGATAAACCTTTATGTGTCTCTGAAGAGCTGGCAAGCAGTTGGGTAATAACCCAGCGTAGCTTGGGGTAGTCAGTGAATGACTGCGAGGTCTTTCCTCTCAGTAGTTCAGCAGATTGTTTAACTGATCACACGAATGATCGGTCTGGAGGGGGCAAGGCAGGATTGTGCCTTTCTTTCCCAATTCTCCGTGGGCAGGGGGTGGTCTCAGGCAGCGCGCTCACACCCTGCTGTGCCCCTGCCCCGTCCAGCAGCTCCCGTGGGCTTCGCTCACCCGTGACACCGCTCAGGAGGGGCAAAGTGCCCGAAATTCCTGCACAGGCTCCCAATTCGTGCAGGGAGGCATTAGGAATATCCGCAGCGGAATGAAATGTTTTTTAATGTGATTGGTGAGCTCTGAAATAGGCACCGCTTGATCCGCTCCTTGGGGAGACAGTTAAATATGCCTTGAAAGGATTAGCTTCTCCATACCAAATCTGCTTACATTTAACCTGAAAAAAGCTCTGTGAAAATATTCTATGACAGGATTCTATTTCTTCTATCATGGAAGCTGGCTTATAATAATATCGTCTGCAAATATTGGGGGGGGGGAAGGAAAATGCAAAGAAGCAGATCAGACAAGGGTGGGGATGACTTAAGAACTGGGAAAAGTTTAAAAAGAGATTTTTAAAAAGCTCTTTTGCATGCACTCGTGTGGCTGTGCATGCCACTTAGATGGCGTAACATGTTTTTAATGTAACGACAAATGTCTTGAGGAGTAAAGCTGTTTCGTTAGAGATCAGCCTTGCTGATGTGATGCTGATCTGGAACGGTGCAGGGAATCCTCATGCAACGAGGCTCCCGGTCACTGTGCTGCGGCGGGCGACACACACGGCGCAGCAGAGAGCGGCTGAGGTTGGAGAGGCGTTAAAGGATGCGCCGAGCAGAGGATTACCCCGGCAGAGTGCCGTGCAATAGCAACTAGGCAGCGTGCTAAGCTGAAAATACTTACCGCGTGCAATGCTGCTGTCGGGAGCCGCAGAGGCCATCGCAGCCAGCTGAAAGTGCTGCTCAGAAAGTATTAATTAACTTAGAAACCTACCCTCAGTTTCATTATAAATTTGGACTACAGCGCAGTTCAAATGAGATTGTCCTAATGCAGCAGGATTGTACCGAACCGATCAGAGAAGGATTCACTGTAAACCACACCTGTAGCAGCGTCCTTGAATCTATCAGCGGCACTTCGTGGTACTTTCTGGCATTTATCCATTAACCGTGCGCCTTTACCAGAAGTTCGTAGGAGACTGCCTGGAAATTTGTGCAAAACAGTCTGATCTGCTTAAAAATTTCCAGTTGTTAAATGCAGTGAGATGATTAAATATAGACACACACTTAACACACGTTCACTAATAATGCATGCTAATCTCAAATGATTAAATCGATGTAAATCTAAATCTAGTTAGTATAGGTCTTCCTACTGACAAACTGAGCGTTTAACCTCTCGTACTATTTTTATGCGTGGCTCTCCTACAAGCAGCAGCAGCAGCAGCTATTGCGGAGGGTGCTGAGCCCCATGCCCTCTGGTCGGAGTGCCCGCGGCCACCCCGAATCCAGCTGGGGCTGAGGGTGGGCGCAGCGATTCGCCCGCTCTCCCAGAGCCCCTGGCAGCACGGCGATGTCCCCTCCTGCTTTCACCTCCCCGCGCCGGTGCGGAGGTACTGCAGCTCTGCCACTGCTCTGAAAGGCTTTCCGTTTTCAAGCAAAAAGAATTTAAAAAAAAAAAAAAGCACAGTGAAACGTAGTGAAGCAGCAGAAGCCAACAGGGATCGCAGAAAAGTTTGCTTCCAATAATTGCACTTGAAAAGGGAATTAAATAATGGTCGTGGAGTCTTGCAATGGGAAGCACTGGCAGGCATCTCCCAGCCATCCCAATAGCTGCCACAGGATGAGGCAAATCTGGATCATCCGGCAGAATGATCTACAAGGGTGAAATGGGCTGAGAAGTTCCTAGAATCACAGAATCACAGAACGGTTTGGGTTGGAAGGGACCTTTAAAGGTCATCCAGTCCAACCCCCTGCCGTGGGCAGGGACATCTTCAGCTAGATCAGGTTGCTCAGAGCCCCGACCAGCCTGGCCTTGGATGTTCCCAGGGATGGGGCATCTACCACCTCTCTGGGCAACCTGTGCCAGCGTTTAGATTAATATCTAAATTAACTAGATATCAATAATTAGCCCTTGCCTTTGGAAAACATGAGACGCCTTGACCTCGACCATGTAGAGACTATTTTTGGAGCACGACCGTGTTTCACCCAGGTGCAACACTGGGCACTCGGGCACTTGCAGGCGAAGCGCTTGCGATGCCCCCGCGCCGCGGGGCTGGGCCGTGCCCCGCACCCTGCTTGTGGGGACAGCGAGCAAAAAGAGACGGGAGCACACGGGGAGCTGCCGCCGGCGAGCCTGGCTGCAGGCTGGCGGCCCATGCCTCGGGGAGCACTTGCCCTGCCGTGCCGCTGCGCTGTCCCCCCGGGGCTGGGGGAGCTTCTCCCCGCCGGCTGCAGGCGCTGCTGAGCGCCGGCATAAAGCACCGAGATGCACGGCTGCACGAAAACCAAATGGCAGAAGCTACAGTGGGAATAAATCTTTCAAATCAGTCAATTTATCGGTGGATTCACACTTCCTATTTCAAAACACGTGAAGTAATAATTGAAAGAAAGTCGTTAACTGAAGTAAAGCTCTTTTATTGAATATGCTACTGAGTTGTTCTTGCAGACACTTGCATTGTGTGTGAAATAAAGGAAATCATTGCGTTTACAAAGCAAGGTCCCTGGAAAGATGCAGCCATGGGGACAGTGCCGTCCTCACCTCATGTGGGCTTGAGGGAGACGGGCCAGTGTGGATCTGCAGGAGAAGCTGCAGGAGGTGCAGCTTGCCCTTAGTGCTGCTTGATGGGATGGATGCCTGCTCCCCTGCCGCGTCCTGCCGTGCTTCCTCCCGGCACGGGGCTTTTCCAGCAGGTTGCTTCTGCTACGCACAGCTGAAATTGGGATGCATTTTTTATATTTGAATAGAAAATATTTTGTACTTTAGTATTCTGCTGTTAGAGTTCACTGCAAAGCTCACTTGGCGAGACCTTTAAGATGCCTTGCAGCCTCAAAAGGTAGAACGGACGGGGAGATGCTGTGTCCAGGAGTGCTCCTCCGAGCTGGCCAGGCTTTCATGGAAGCTGCTGGGCTGAGCTGGCTGCTGAGCTTGCAGTAGTGCTGGGGGAACTGGAAAGCTTCAGATGAAGAGCCCTTTGCATAAAAGTGTGGTACACATCTGCCACCATGGTCTTTACAGGATTGATGATTAATCAAAATCTCTCTGCAGCATGCCTTGAGGGTCACTTAACTGTGCAAATCCAGCCGGCTGTCTCGTTCAGTGGATGATAAGCTCTCACTTCAGCATGCAGAGTCCCAGCATTTGCCCTGGCTCAGCCCTTGCAGGTCTGGACGGTGCCTTAGGACACCCCTCCGGTGGCAGGGGAGCCGAGGCTGCTCCGTGCTCTGGTCACCGAGAGGTGCCACGGCTCCTCGGCAGATGGATAACCACAGTCCCACCTGCAACAGCCGCCTGTGTCCATGTGGTGGCTTGTGGTGAGAAGGTCTTGACATAACCCAGTGGTTGCTAGATCTCAGAAGGATGTAGGGGGTCCGCTCTACCTGCGACCTACACCTCTGAAAATAGAGGAACGAGGGAGAGTTTTGAGAGAAACAGTCATTTTCTACTATGTGAATAAAAGAAATGAGAGGATGAAACAACCTATTCTCTTATTCCAGCTTTATCTGTCTAGGGTTTTCTGTTGCTGCTCTTTGTTATTGAGTCTGAGTTTATACTCTAATTATCAGCTCCAGCTGGCTCCTGTCCCATTTTGTTTCAGCTGATGGAAAGCATCGAGTCATTCCCCTGTCTATTAAGTCTCTCATTGCTCCAGCCTCAACAGCTGAAAAGGCTGGGATGCATCCGCAGCTAAGGCGAGCTCGGCGCAAATTGGTGTCTGGCTGCAGCCAGGCTCCCCGCGGCCCTGGGGAAACTTCTTGTGCAGTTTGGGTCCTAAAGCCCTTGTTCGCGTGGGGTGCAGCTGGATATTTGCTCAGTGGCAGAAATGGCAAGAGGTGGTCTTTGAAGGCTGGTCAAGAGGAAGAGGGAAATCCAGGTGTAACGATGCCTTTCGAGCAGTGGTGCATTGGTCTTGGTCTTTGTTAGTAATCGGTGGCTTTCTGACAAAATTTAATAGTTGCAGGAGTACCTGTTCACTCATAGATGGCAGGTGAGGATGGTTGCTAGTTGACTTTGCTTGTGCGAGAGAAGTGGTATTTTCTTTTGTGGTATTTTGACAGGGTGTACATGATCAAAACCCCAAAATTTCTCTGTTTCAAAGAAGGCAGCTACCTATGCTGGGCTGTGAATAGTACATGAGCATATATTTGTAATTAATCAGTATTGGATTCAATACACAGTGTCATTTTAGTTTTGCTGAAAAGAAGTCCAGAAAGGAACAGCCATTTCAGCAATGTTGGCTTGTCTGTGCATCTGTACACAGATGTTCAGCGTAGCTCTGTATTAGGAGACTCACTCGGGAGGACAATTTGCTCAGGATGGTTTTAAAACATGAGGAAATCAATAGCAACTAAACAGCCAGCCCAAAGAAACAGTCCCAGAACAAGGCAGCAGGAAAAGGCTGGCGTTACGAGCACATTGCTTGAGACCTCTGGCTCTGAGGCTGAGCAGTTTTATTTTCAAAGGGTGCTGAATTAGGAGGCACAGAAAAATCATTCAATTCTTCAGCTTGCTGTTTCAAGTAATACCAGTACTGTACTTCATTTACTCTTTCGATAGTGTTTGTTTATGTTGTTTTCAAAGCTCTAACTACCTCTCCTCAGAATCACTAATATTAATTGATTTCCAAAACTGAAAAGTTATAGAAAACATAAAGCAGACTGGCAATTTATTAGCAAAATATATTTCACCTGTGATCAGAAGATTGATCCAAGGACACTCATGGCAGGGGAACTGCCTGCCCGCCCCCTGTTATTACAGTAATCTGTTCTAAAAATGTGTAATCAAGAATGACAACAGGAAACAAATGAATAGGGCTGGTAATGGCATGGGCAGCAGCGGAGCTGATTAACATATATATTCCATAGCTTCCAAGTGCAATGCTTTAGCTGGAGTGCAGGCTGGAGAAATTAAATCACTTATTTCTGTGACTGTAATAGATAGAAAAATTATATCATATGCAAAATGCAATAAACATTACAGCATAATTTAATGATCTTTTAAGTAATTCTAATTCTTGTGTTAGCAGTTTGTAGCATGGTCACTAATTTCTATTTCACATTCTTTTGTCTAAAAGAGAATAATTTTCAAAGGAATGGATAGAGAAGTGTGTGGCAGGATTTTGCCTGGAACCCTGAAGGACAGCGTCCCCCCTTCCTGCAGCTATCCCATACGTGCGCCTTCTCCAGCAAGCCTTCACCTCGTGGTGTATTTGATCTTCAAACTGTCAAGTAAAAGTAAGCGGTCACTGATGCCTTTGTTGTTTGACCACCTCCATGGTAAATTTTAGCTATCATTTATGCAAGGGTCTCTTTGCTCTTCCCGTGTGTCACTCCTTTAGTATACCAGCCATGTCTTCTCTCCTTTTCTTTTTTATTTAAACGTTTGTGGAGTTTTTTCAAAAGCACAAATAGAATTTAAAGAGCCGGGACTTTTATGGAGCTAAAGCTTCCTCTCCCCGTGATGGATGGGGAAGGTATGGCAGATGTGTTGCTGACACCTCCTAGCTGAAAATTGATGGAAGTGGAACATGTTGGTTATTCTTCTTGTCCTCTGATGCTCTTGGGACTTTCCTAAACATTGAGTTTCTAAACCTTCTAGGTCGTACAGCAGCTTGGATAAGCTCTTTTTGGAAAACACAGGAGTTTTGCTCTCTTGTTTGTTCTCCCTTTTGCATTCAAAGACCATGCGAGTTTTCTTGACTGCTGCATAGAATTGCACTGACTGTTTCAGCTCAGTTCTGGCCCATTTTAAAGCCACCTTCTGCTCGTTTCTTTATATGCATGCACAACATACTCATGCTCCCGTCCCTTGACCCCAGCCTGGTAAGATGTGTTTCCATCTTGCAGCGAAATGTCCATATCGTTACCACTTTGTACCGTAGCACGTTAATCACTATGAGGGCGTAGCCATTGCTTGTCCTGCCTGCACGGGCCAAACCCGCTCTTGGTTTCCAGCTCCTGCCACCCCCAGGGTACAGGCACTGCTTTTCTGGGAAATGGCCCATATTTGTACATTATTCTGTCTGTCTCTTCTGATGATCGGCTCAGGCGTTGTGGAGAAAAACCTCTTAGTTAGGATTAGTTCTTACAAACCCAAATAGTTAATCATTGAATTTTACCATGGTGAATGAAGGTCTATCCTCCTTATTTGCTTTAACATAACATAGCATGTTTTTAATTTGCATTGCTAGGAGGAGTGCTGATTTTTTTTTTTTTATTATTCTGTTTTTTTAATCTTGTGGAGCCCATGACCTCGGTGGTACCCTGCTCCAAAGCATCTGACCATGGGACCGGGCCATGTACAAGCCCAGGAAACAGGAGGTGTGCTGGGGCAGGGGGCACGAGCCCTGGCACCACCGCCTGTGGGCTCGCAGCGACGACTTCTGTCAGGTCCTTCTCCATGGATGTCCCAAATGCTGTCACTGTAGGGTGGCATGCTTTACTCCATGGAAGGCTTTTCTTTCAGCGAAACAAAGTAAGTCAGAAGTAAAATTAATTTTGTGTTAGAAATTGTTGGTGTTTTACATATAGCAAGACAGATCAAGTGTCAGGTTTAATGTCTCTTACTCTTCTCTTTGTAATTCCACAAATCTTTACAGGATACCCTATGATTTATTTCCTCTTGAATTCAACTATCTCATCTTTTTGATTTTTCATGTGCAAACTGATTATTGACATGGATAAATTTCTATGTCTGCCCAACTGTTTTGAGGTAGTGAGAAATACTGAGTGCATTTTCCAAGTGCAGCCACTCTAGTTTAGAAAAATATAAATTTGGGTTGGGACAAAGATTCTGCAACAGGTAGGATACTAAGGTATCCTTCATACTGTTAGATTTCTACTCTGTTTTCATGCTGCCTAGCACTTTACTTGTAATGAGCAATACCAGGCAGTGAGCAAATGAGCTTGCTCTTACAAATGATTCCCAGGTCTAATCCCTACCCGACTGCAAGGAGTCTTCCCAAATTTATACTACTGCATCTTTGGCAAGAAGTGGATTCCTCCACCGTCATCCTGCCAATTGACCTGGACTTGTTTGGTACCCAATAAATGTCCTCACAGTCTATTTGTTTTTTTGACCTTTGACTGGTTTCAAGTAATTTGTGGCATCAGCAATTTTCCTGTTGTATTGCTCAGTCTCTTTTCCAGAGCCCAGAGAGCACAAGGCACCATTTTAAACTGTAGAAAGTCCTGGCCATTCATGCTTTGACCTTGATTTCTGTTGGTTTCCGAGTCATGACAAATAAAAAGCCTGAACTTTCTGAGAAAATTCCCAGAAGTTTCTTATAAGCTTGCTGGCGTCGTAGGTCTGAAAGCTGTGGCGGTAGCTCCTGGGGGGGGTGGCTGCTCCTCGTGCTGTGAAAGCCAGTGGAAGGGGCCCCGAGCACTACTCTTCTTTTCTCTTAATTCCCAGAAAAGTGGAACTATCTCTTTTAGTACAACAGCTCTGTCTGCAACACCCATTTGCAGCCTCTCCCTGGGGAACTTTTGTGTTTTACACTGCTGGGGACCAGAGATGCCCGAGGAAGCAGCAATCTGTGCCGAGGACAGCACAGTCTACCACCTCACTTACTTTTAACCACATTTTATTTTGACAGAATTTTGTGACTCAAGCTTGAGGGATCCGTTCAGATTTTTTTTTTTTTTTTTTACAGATAATGCCTATATAGGGTGCAGACTGCAGAATAATGGCCATGAATATTCATTCACAATCTGTCAGTACCATTCAAAACTCCTTAACGTGATCCGACAGCTTCTTGGCTCGGTGGAGGGGTTGGCAGCCTCTATCCAGCTGCTAACGTATAGGTGACAACACGAAAAACAAAATCCCCATGCTCATGGAAGTTGATAGCCACACCGGCCCACTCAGTGGAGAGACATCTCCCGCGCACAGCTGGGGGCCGGGGGGTCCCTACCCCGAGGTCCCTCGGGCGCAGGACGGGGGACAGAGCTGCCGCTTGCCCCGTTGTTCCTGTAAACATGATTTTCCACACTGGTCAGTGCCTTTTTACATGAACTTCAAAAATAAAATGAATTTTACCAAGGAGTCACATATCGTCAGTGCTATTGATCCATTTTATTTGACATGGCGCTTCTTAACACGGTACAACCTAATGATCAGAGCAAGGTGAACCTCCTGGGACCGGAGCAGACAGTGGCTAATTTGTGGTCTATGCAAGCAAGAGCTGATATAAAATCTTTTACCACTTTGAGTTAAATTCCATGCTTATATCGGATACATAGGCATGTCTTCATTTCTTTTCTTTAATTTTAAACTCATACCAAATAAAAAGAGTTTTCCACACCTATTGAAACTGAAGTTAGGAAAATCCTACTAGATTTCTGCGGATGATGAAAGAGGGAATTGTTCAGCCTTTCCTGAGACACCTGTAGGTATCCTATCCCCCTCCAGCGGGGCTCAGCTCCCAGGGGCACTTTGGGAGGAACTGCCAGTCTCAGTCCCGAAGCATCACGTTTCGAGGGAGGGATGAGAAAGAAATTCTTTCAGATTAACCTTGGGGAGCTTCCGAGTTTGTCTGATGCTCCATTCCTCTTCTGTGGGATATTACTCTTTTCCTCCCACCCATTGGCATTAAATTCAAGGATAACACAGAATTAATCATAAAGCCATTTGATAGCTCATCTGAAGATTTACATTCTTTTTCTCAAAGGAAAGAACATAGCCTTGTGCAGCTGAATAGCCATGAATCACATCAGCGTCTTTGGCAGGACAGCAGAGAATTAATGTTTATTTTGCTTTTAAAATCTGATATTTGGGAAAGGAAATTCTTCATGCATTTTATAGTGTTATTTTTATTACACCTGTCACTCCAGCATTTAGCTGAAATTAGGTTTCTGAGGAAGAGGAATTTGGAGAGGGAGTCAGACTTTGTGATGCAGGTCTGTTTATACGGGCTGCACAAATGCCGATTCCCTCCACGTAGCCAGGCTCAAGTGGTTGGAGTTTCTTTGCTCATAGTTCAAAACCCTCTTCATCCACCACTTGTCTCTGGCTTTTTCTGCCTTTCTGTTTTCCTCTTTCTGTGCACAGGTGATGCTACCAATGCCCCCGTCGGTCGGCTGGTGCCTCCTGCCTGCGTCTCCCTCTGCTCCGCTGCTGTTTCTGCACCTCTCACCCAGCCCAACCTTCGCACACGCGGTGCTTCACGCGTATCTCAGGTCGGGGCCGCGGTGTGGGCAGATGCTCAGAGTGGGTTGCCGCTGCCGTTTCAGCTCCTTTCTGCCTTATAACAGCCTCGCTGTTGTTGCGTTCAGGTTTTTACTCACGTGTAAGTGAAGGATGGCCCTTGTGCTGCCCCGGGTCAAGAGACCACTTGACTTACCCGGGGTCTCCCTGGCGTTTCCCACAATGGCATTTCAGAGGGGTATTGGGCCCCCAGTTCGATGCAGGCTCTGACGGGCTGCACTGGAACCACTCCTGTGACTGAAATGAGGGCTCTGCACTGGTCTCTGTGGGTTTCAGATTCACATGCCTGACGCACGCTCTCAGTCGTCTCTTTGAGTTTAGTCTCATTCGAAGAGTTTGCACTCTGGCAGGGTAGAACCCGTTTTGGCGCAGGGTGCTAAACTCTGCTCTGACTACGACGCAAGTGGTGGAGGGACTGGAGAGGTGAAAAGACAGGCTGGAAATCCTGATCTTTTCAAGCAATTGCTAACAAAAGATGAGCAACCTCATGTTTTTGCCTACAAAGAAGTTACCGCCAGCATCCTATCGGCGGGCTTGTTCCCAGCCTGAGCCCTGCCTGCTCCCCGCGAGCCCTCACCTTGACCTCTCCTCGCCGGCCGGAGGTCCCTGCCCGCCACCAGGGAAGGTCTCCTGGGGGGAGCATGCCCCAGCCCACAGACCCCCAAACCACTATTTTGAGCAGTTTTAATCGCCAAAGTGTAGCTGTTGCAGACAAGTTTATACACAGCCTTTTATAATTTGCAGTACAAAGGTAGCAAAAAGCTCAGGCAATGAGCTCTTGTGCTTTGCTGGGTTCCTATATTCATAAACAAAAGGATTCAATAATAAGTTAACTCAGGGAAACTAATTTCCCATGTCATTAAATGGTCTTTAGCAAATTGGTTTAAATTTATTTTTCAAAATTTGAAATTAAAATTGTCATACATCTATATCATGGTCTAGTTTTCCTTCACTATCATAACCAAATTTTAGCTGCGCTGCTTAACTCAATCACAGTGGCATGTAATGGTATTTAACATAGCTTACCACGTTAATCTTTATGGACTCGCCAGAGACTTTCAATTTAGCAACCTGAACTGTCTGGGGAGTGACTTTAAGATTGTGTGTGGAGCAGATATATTTCAAAGCTATTGCCTTATTCAGTGATCAAATTTCTTGACCAAGTTTTATGATCTATGTTTTTTTATTGTGATCCTCCATATTAGAATAAGTACTTTGTCTTCTGTAGTCATAACTGACGTGGGAAGTGTTATAGATGCTCAGAGTGCTCATCTGTATCTGGCTGGCAAAGATCATTGTGCCTCTGGGTAAACCTTGAACAGAGATTCATGTGCTTTGCGAAAAAATGCATGAGCCTCAACAAAATGTATAAAAGAACATGAATAATGACTTGAACTTTAAAGTTCCTAAGACTAATCCAATCCTAAAACTAATTCCAAGTTTTCAGAATCCCTCTATACAACAGACAAAAGTAATAACTGCTGCTTTTTTCCTTTCCGTCCTTTCCATTGCAACAGGCCCTTTTGTTGCAAGAGCAGACCAAGTTTCACGTGTGCCTTCGGGCACTGAATAGCGGAGTTTATTCCAGGTTGGCTCCGGCTTATGGGCTAGCCATTGCTGAACGTAGGGTGGGCGGGACAAGCAGCTGCTCTTTGGATGGAGGTGGAGAAGACGTATAATGAGTTGGCCCCTTCTATTGCCTTGGAGAAACAAAGATATACATTGCTGTCCTTTTTATATACCACTGAAATGGCAGAAATCTGTCACCGGAAAAAGGTTGCTGGCTGATATTTCTTTTTTGCAATGTGTCCAGAAATAATTGGCTTGTGTGTTTGCTGGTGAGTTACTCCTGGGTGGATGCTGGAAGGCAAGGTTATTAAAAAATAGCTTCCTAAGGTTTTGTGGGTTTTTTTAATTCAGAAGGCAAATACTTCTGTTTTCTGTGGGTGATGCGTGAAATTCCCATCACCTGTCATCATCTCATCTCAGTTTGAGGGAAAACCTGTGCTGGTTCCCTGCAAATACCCTTGCAGAGTCAGGTGCCTGTGTCAGTCATCAGCTGGTTTTTAAATGCTTAATTAAGGGCTCTCAACACATCCCTGCTATGTAAACTGTTTCTTTTCCCCTCAAAGCTCTCTGAATCTGTCTATTTGATGAGAATTTTGGAGAAATCCTTCTATTCGTTGTTGAAATTCTTGTATTTCATATGTCAGGGTACAAGCACAGTCTGTCTTTGCAGAAATCCTCCCTTAGACAAAATCAAGTAGCACAGAGTTTAATCTTACTGTATTGAGCCGAGCAGGTTAATACCATGAAATCATAAACGTAGAAGGGCTTGTTCATCAAACAATCCTTTCTAACCAGCCCATCGATGTCCCAGGCTGAAAAATAAGGTGTAAACAGCCAGAAGTGAATAAACTGCCGTCATCATCAATAGATCAGACGTCTGTCCATTGCCCACCCGTTGTAAAAGCCATCTGCTGCTGAAAGGTTGGGAAATGGGTGCTAGATAAAGATAACGGAATATTTTTTGTAATTGAAATAACTGAAGGCCTATGTTCTTAATGATGAGAACAGTTCTGATAATTTAAGAGGTGTAGAGATGATGAGGTGTACGTGTGAGATGCACATTGGTCTCGGGCTAATTTCTAGTAGAGCAATTTATATGCCTTAAAAATAAATAAAGAAAATCCTATAGTAATCTTGCTGACAGCCTCACAAGTAAGTGAGCTACATGCTGTAGAAAAATACTGCAAAAGAGGATAGCAGCACACTTTCAAAAAAAGTGGAGAATTTCTCCTAATTCTGTGTAAGTAGCTGTTACACTTTTATATGGTTTTTAGTTGACAGTGTTGTCAGCCATTTTTCAAGATGTGTGACTAAAGCCAAACTTGTTCTTGGAACATGCTGAGAAGTAAATATGGTCATCCACTTCAGTAGTATTTGCAAAACCTTTTGTTCCTTTCCTCGTGAATATTCAAACGAGCATATTTCCCTGGCTGAAATGCATCCAGTCTCCAAGGCTCGCAGCAGTGTAGCTCGGAGGTGAGGGATGCTCGTGACTCGCTCTACCATACGCAACAGTCATCTGTAAAACTGGGAGCAAGCTCTGCATCTTGCCTGGACTCCAGCAAATCTGTGGAGTTATGCTGGATACAAACCAGAGACAAATATCTCCTTATTTAAGGACAAAGTTATTTCTGGTTTTTTATTTTTTTTTAATTGTCTGATGCCCTTCTTTTAAACTAACCAGTCAATACTGCCCTCCGAAATACACCTTCAATTTTCATATTTTTCTGTCATGTGTGTTATCTAGGAAATGACTTTTCCTTAGGTTAACAAAAGTCTAGATAAAATATTTTGATTCTTCACCTGTAAAGCACAGAGATGCTTTACTGGCTCTGCCTAAGCCATTTTTCTAAAATGTTTCCAATTCTTCTTTTACAATGTCCCAATTATTCCTTACTTTTTTATGATTTTTGTGCAAATGCACATGGTAGTGTCTTTTGAGGTATTACAATCAACCATAAAAATATCGTATTTTAAGGAGATTTTTCTCTCAACATATCACGAGAGCACTCTTTGCAGAGGATGCTTGCAAGCAGAAGAACATGAAACAGGTGGAAAGGAGACAAGCTATGTTAAAAAACATACAGGAAAAAGCAGTATTTTTACTGTTTTTGATGTGGCAACATTATCTCCCACAAGTTCTCTAACCATAAAGTGACAGGATACATATTGTGTGTGTTTTCAGCTTGCCTTTAGAACAACGGGTCTGTGCTCTGAATAACGGATTTGATCTTTTCAGCCAAATACTAAACATTATTTGAACCTTTCTCTTTCATTCTTTAGATCTAATATTAACCTATATCTTCCATTTTATGTTTCTTCCAAATCACCTATGAATTAATTAAGACATGTTAAAAGAAGCACCATCTATAACAGCAAACACAGCAATAAAAAGGGACACAGAAGAAAGGCTCGTGGAAATTTTGTTGGGTAATCCTCAGGGGGTCTATACTTTGGAAAGTACTATAGGCAAAATAACTATTGAAATTAATTTTTAAAATCAGACAAGTGCAAAGGTCTTCTATGTTAATGTGAGTACTTAAAATATTAACATTTTTCAATCTAAGTATTTTAGTGTCTTGACCTTCCAAACTGCACTAAAGAGAATTCAAGCTGAGGCCTCAGGCTTGCAAGCGTTGTGCACATCAGTAGCTCCACCAAAGTCCTTGAATGACAAAAACCTGCCGATGGAAGCCGGAGTTTATACAAGAAGGATCAAAAGCTGTGCTGAGATGTAGGGTGAAACAAACAGCTGGATGTAAATTTAAGCTGTTGGCTTTCCTTCAGCCTTACAGCACCTCTGCAATCAATCTGAACTGTAAATTAAATACCTCGCAAACAATTTTCAGTGAGAGAGGAGAGCTGCGGAGCATCAGTGTGAGCACCTCTCATCTGTCCGGGGTCAGACTCAACCCTGGGGTGCCCCTGGGCAGAGCAGGAGGGACCACGCTCTGCCTCTGCTCCGAGATGCTCCAGGAGGGACCACGCTCTGCCTCTGCTCCGAGATGCTCCAGGAGGGACCACGCTCTGCCTCTGCTCCGAGATGCTCCAGGAGGGACCATGCTCTGCCTCTGCTCCGAGATGCTGCAGGAGGGACCACGCTCTGCCTCTGCTCCGAGATGCTGCAGAAGGAGCAACTGTAGCTCCAGAGTCTCTTGGGGGAATGTCCAAGCTTTCACTGAAACAGCAATGAGTGCAAAACCTTTTCTGACCTAAACCAGCACAGGTTTCTCTGTGCTATAAAATCTGGGATTGCTCTCTCACTTGGATGCAGTTGTCCTGCCTTTTCAATTGGCAGCGTTGGAAGCACAGAGGATCAACAGCTCCACGAGAGCTGCACGTGCAGAGGGGGGTGTATAACCTGAACCCACCCAAATGTGGTAATTGCAGTGAGGAGGGAATGATAATTGGCATCAATCCTTTGAAGAGTTTTTATTCAGGTTGGATGACTCTGCTAAGTTAAAAAGTCTTATTAAATCTGATAAATAGTGGAAGAGTGAATTGACTTCATTGAAGTCAAGGAAGTAAATTTGTACTTGCATAACTTAGGGAGGTCAGACCCCGGCTAGATCAGCACTTCAAAGGAGACCTTCAAGAAAAACACATGAAAAGATCTCTTCCTTCTTAACTGATTAGTGAGGCTCTGACTCAATATGTACTGGAGACAGACCCAAGCCTTGTGGGGGTGGTCTCCCCGGGAATGGTCTGTGCACGCCCACTGGCGTTCCTGTCCAAGCCCCTGTCACGGGGAGACCAGGACATGGTGACATCCCCATAATTTGACTGCCTTCAGACTTGATCCTTTAAAAATCTGCCCTCATGAGGTCTTTGGACTCTTTTTGGCCATCAGGAGAGGAATGGCTGATATTATTCCACTTACACCTATTTCTGTTAGGCTATCTTTATACCATATAAATTACTCAAAATAAAAAATCAATAAAAATTCTCAATGCCCTAAAAACTCAGGAAATAAATTCATCACGTTTAGCAGATAGAAATATGGAGAGTTCAGTAAAGGTCTATGTAGCAAAACCAGATATATCGTCTTATTCCAATTTTCTTCTTGTTATCAGTAGATATTTTAACTAGAAAACTCATGACCATTTGATTATAACTCATATTTTAGCAATCCACGAATGTAACAGGATTATCTTATCAGCACCTCCTGAGATAGCGGAGTAATGGTAATGCTCATTTCACAGGTGGCAGTGGCAGATACCCTCTTATCCATGCTAAAGCCAGAGGAAAAATGCAGGCAGGAACATCCTACGGAGATGATCCTTTCCATGACCCTCCTCTCCTCTCAAGTAGTGCCCATCACCAGCGATTCTTTTAGCACCATCTCTTACCTGACTGCTGCATCCATTTTTTAATATCCTCTGCTGGAAAAATCTGGATGGAACGTTTTTCTCCAATCTCCATTTGTCTCAGAATGGTTTTCCAGCTCAGAGTGACATTCAGGATGAAGAAAGCTGGTAGCTTTGGTTTTTTCCTACGTCATGAACGATGGTAGGTTAAACATGTTCCAGTAGTGCAAGATGGTAGGTTACTCCTCTCCCAGTGATGATATCTCTGAGAACAAATAATTCTTTGGGTTTTGGAATATGGCAATAAAGAAAGGTGCCTGGACCCGTGGGGCGCTCTGGGGTCACACAGGGACTCTGTGCCTTCATTGGTAATGGTATCATGGGAGTGTTTATACTCCATAAACTGCAATAAACCATGCTTTAGTCATGGAGCACAGAGAGTTTAAATCTCCAGGTTGAAAGTATTTGATATCTACTTCTAGATATCTAGATATCTATCTTCTATTTGATATCTACTTATATGGTTACTTTATCAACTGATTTCTCCAGACTCCAAAACTGTACTTATTCATACATTTTCAAGCCTAAACTTTTACAGCTGAACTTCTCCAGAAAAAGTGTTTTGCTTCTGGAGAGGTAGTTCACACGGCGAATGGTGAGCCAAGTGTTTCACCTGCCAGTCCCAAGTGAAGGCCACCGTCACTCCGGCTAAATCCCGCTCCACGGAGCAGATCCTCACCTGCCCATCGTCCGCCTCTGCCTGGGTGATTTTTACTGAACTCAGACTTTTCAACGGAGATTGACTCAGCCTGTTCACTCAGACTGAGATGGCAGGCGTGCGGCGACGGAGGGAGTCCAGCTCCCCTTGCAGTGTTACTCTTGGGAGAAGTTAGCGGTGAAAGATAACTGGCATTTAAAGAAAACCACTACTGCAAGGCTTTGAAAGAGTTGCAGTCCATGCGTACTGGCTGTGCACACAGGGACGCATGCTTGGGCTCGGGTCCGGGGTTCAGACCCGTGTGAATACACCCCGTGGTCCCTCCAGGCACTTCAGCTCCCGTCCCAGGAGACAGAGTTGAAGTCTTCCTGGAGGTTTTCCTTATTACAGTGTATAATTCAACGCGCAGCAACGATCCCTGGCTGTGGCTACTGATCTTCCTAAAATTCCCCCAGACCTCTGTCTCTGCTAACCCCCAGTTTATGATAATTTAATTTTTATTCATTCTGTTCCATATGCTTTCCTGGAACAGAATTAGCACCTAATTATTTCAGAGCTGAAGAAATAGGTATCTCCAAGCCAACGATAATAACAGAAAAAATAAACATTAAATCTTTCAGAATTAGCTAAACCCAAAGTTCCCAGCAACATCAAAGTATGCTCTATTAAAAAGAAGAATGTTACATTTTAGTCCAAGAAGATGAGAGGGAATAGGAATGAAATAGAAAACTATCAATCGCCCGAATTTCCTTTAAAGGCCGATAGCGAAATACTCCACCATCATCTTTCCATTAGAGACGGTAAGTCATATGTTTAACCTGGCCAGAGCCACGATTTAATTTGAACTGCACTTTGATTGAAGATTTCTTTTGAAGATCCACTGCTTTATTTGAGAATATCAGATAGAATAAATAAAAAGAGCATCAGTACAGACCAGGTACTGAAAGATAAATGTCATAGGATGTGTTCAGAGCGTAGCATGAAATTCAGATGAGTGAAACTGATTTAAAATAGCAGTATAGAGAATGGAAGTATTTAGAGATGAATGTGAAAGTGGACTCTGTTCATGGCAGACGAGGGAAACCAGATTAAAAATTATTTAGAAAAATTCTTGCCTAGGTCCAGTTTATTAATAGATATTTAAGGTAAGAATGGGTCCTTACAGTTACCCAGGCTAGCATCGTACAGAAAAACAGCCTCAGAATCTCATGCCATATTCTTGCGTTGTGTTCATGATTTCTGGTTAATCCATTTTAGATTTATGTGTTCAGTTATCTGTAAGGAAGCCATTCACTCTTGATATAGGGTTTGTTCATGAAAAATGCTCTTTTGCATCCTTTGACAATGATCAGCGGTTTTTGACCCTCTCTATTAATTTAGCTTCTGCTAGAGGTTAAATAGTCCCTGGGGTAGAAGTCTGGAGATGAACGTGGCAACTTGTGGGGAAGGATTTTTCTCCAGCTTCTTCTTCATGCCCACACGCATCATCTGTTCTCCCTGGGCATCTTCTGTGTGTTTGAACAAGCTTCTAAGATCAGGATTTCAGTTCAAAATCATGGCCGGTGTTCATTAAAGATGTAATTTGAAATAATTCCTGCATTACACGTGGGTTTTAGCTGGCTATGCTACAACTTGTTGTCATCTTGAAGCTGATTTTAAAGCACAGCCAAAATAAGAATTTTCAGAATTGTTAAACATAAATATTCATATCACAGCCGCTGTTCAGCAATACTGATCAGATCTGTGACAATGGGATGAATAATAAGAGCTACTAATCATCGCAAGCCCGTGGCTTTGTCTTCTGACAAAGAGAGCGGCATGTATTAGTCTGCTCATCAACACGATTAATTACATCAGTCATGATTTCCCTTCTGCACGCCGTTGCTGGTGCTACCTGCGCAGGAAAGGGTTCAGCGAGCTGTGTGTGTACACCGACATGGATGATTAATGTCATCGCCAGGGCGGGCGGCAGAGAGCTTCTCTCTTATCTTCTGCTGCAGGACCAGCAAACAGAGCACAAAATAATGTACTTCTGTAACTTTGAAACATGAATTAATAGCGATATGTTTAGTTACACAAATTCTAGACATTTATAAGCAGAAATCCTTTCCCAATGAAGTCCTCCAATCTGTGTTTTAAGGTAGTTGTGTTGTGTGGAAAACATCCGAGAGTTCCTAGCATTGGAATTTGGTATCAAAGAACTTGCTTTTCCACCATTCTCCCTGCTGAGGGTTGTGGGTAACGATGCAGTCAGCCCCCGGAGCTGGGAGATCCTCACGGCCGCGGGTACCACGAGCAGATACAAAATACCCTGAGAACCAGTTATCTGATTACTAGCCACCATTCTCCAAGAAAATAAACAGAAATCAAAATCTATAAATGTTCTATATAATCTGCTCAAGCTCAGATCAGTTGAATTTGGTAGAGACAGCAGGAAGACCTCACAGGGTTAGGTACTAGCTTCTGACGGCCTGGTAGATATGAATTATCGTCTATTAGGACTCAGTTAAAGCAATGTCTCCTGCTACCACTGTGCATAGTTACCTTTGGGAGAATTAAGATGAATTGCAGATTTGTCACTATATTGAGCTAGAGCAG
The DNA here is from genome assembly GCA_013397025.1 of Oceanodroma tethys. Classification (NCBI taxonomy): domain Eukaryota; kingdom Metazoa; phylum Chordata; class Aves; order Procellariiformes; genus Oceanodroma; species Oceanodroma tethys. The sequence goes on along the minus strand of VWZR01005377.1, from coordinate 402,981 downwards.
GACAAGACCTAATAAATCATCTAATATCATCTTAGAGATCGCAAGCCTGACCTAATAAGTTTAGTTCAGAAGTTTAACCCACAAATGTACACAGATCTTAGTTTTCAGGAAATCAGGACCGAGGAGACAAGTAGAAACACACCCACACCCACAAACCAAAAAGAACATCTCCAAAACCTCAAAAATGTGTTTGTCTATCTTGCCATATCCACAGCTCTAGCTCCCAGGTACTCTCCCAGAGACCTATTTGCAAAGATTTAATTGATTCCTAATGTATCAGTACCTGATAATAGTTGCTTTTTATATAGAGGGGTGCCTCTAGTATTACAATATTTTATGGAGCAGTATTTCAAGAGAATGGTCTCATGCCCTGAAGGGGAAGGTGGATGGACCTTGGAGAAGTCAACTTGAGAAGAGTCTGGGAACACCTTCTTTGGAGCATGCACCTGAAATTAATTGTACAGGTTCCCCTAGAAAAGGGTACCCTCAAGACCAGAAAGACAGCCAGGAAGTTTAATTTTTATAGATCATCCCCCCCCCCCATTAAAATAGGTTAAAAGGCCTAATTGGTTTCCTTTGAAGAGAAATGAGCTCTGGCTGGTTACTAAGCAACTGGCGACAATTTGCCTTTTCCCTTTTATTCAGGAGAACTCGATTCAAACTTTACAAGAGCACTTTCAATTCATGTTTATATTCATCATAAAAAAGCACTCTGATACTGTTTTGTTAGCCTTAGAAAGCAAAACCCCCCTGCTAAATTGTGCCTTAATAACTGAATATATTACAGATACTTCCCATGGTGCGGTGTGCGGGTGGGAAGGATATTTGCTACTCATCACATTTGTACCAGCGGAGGAAATAACAGGTCTCCTGCTGGACAGAAATTGTAAATAAGCCCAGTTTTGCTCAATCTCGGCTGAGGCTTTTGGTTGCACTGAGCAGACGAGTGCCCGGAGATGGACGCAGCAGGAGGTGCTTTCTGGACACATGGCAAGTTTTATCCTCCTTTTTCTTGTATGCAAGTACCTTTTTTAGACAGCATGGTGAAATTAGAGCAATTGCTCCTACGTGATGTCTGTTTTGCCATGTAACTAGTGCCACAATTTCTGGTTAATCTCCCAAACGAAGGAGAGTAATTGCTGATCATTGCATCAGCAAAGAGTGCTGGCTCTGAAATAACCTGGGAGCTCAGGAGATTTCACCGTGCCACTATTCAGGGATTTACAGCCATAAGGAGATGCAGTTACAGGATTCACTGACTCATCAGGTTTCCTGGAATAACTAAATAGTACTGGAGACTGTTTCTACAGCGTGCTGCCACTGCGGAAGAGGCCCCTCATGGATGCAGTTCTCAGAAGGCATGTTATCTCAGAATCTGCTGAAAAGACATGAAATGTAGGGTTTTTTTTTTTTCCTACTGTCTTTGTGTAATGCTGTTTCTGTACAGCAGTTTGCATGGGACAGGCCTTTTTGGTAGTGTTACCATCGTGGTGCCACACTTGTGCATTCAGTTAACAGTGCTATGGCAGCCTCCAACAGTGAACTGCCCGCAGCTCTCATATACTGGTTTTTTGATTACCTTAAAAAACAGAGGCCGGACCAAGGTGTCTGTTATCTGCTGTAAGCCTGAAACAACACTGTTTGACTTCCAATTAACGTCATTCTTATCCCTCTGTGGGAATTACTCCCATTACTCCATTTTTTTCCCACACAAGCGGTATACAGCTCTGCTTTATCGTGTATCAGGGCTCAGTCCTGACGGCTTTCTAAAGGGCATACAAAACACATCGTTAAAAAAAGATACTGACTTTTTATATGCTGCCTTTGAAATTGGACTTAGTACAAACTGCATTAGTAGTAATTAATCAGTTTTACAGTATACTGTGTTACGAATTTGAGGATCTCCAAATTCTCTTCAAATGCTGATTGATACATCCTCACAAAAGGTGAGCAACCTTGTGCTTTTGCTTACAAGGCAGCTATTGCCTGTGTCCTACCACTGGGGGCTGTTCCCAGCCGGAGCCCCGTCTGCTCCCCACGAGCTGAGACCCCGACCCATCCCCGCTGGCGGGAGGGCCCTGCCCGGCCCCCCGCGATGCTGCCCAGGGGAACTAGAGCAAGCGGGTGTGAGCCCAAAGTCTGCAGAAAACAAACAGTTACAGCTTGCAGTTGATGCCAGACGACCAAGACATGGTGGCACTCTGTTTTACAAAGTCTCCATGGGAAAGTAAAAACGGAGGTGTGCTGCAGTCGAGTGCTGTAAGGGCTATTTCCCACACACGACTGCAGCAAATTCAGTATGGTGCACGTTGCGGTATAACAAACTGCAGAATAAGTAACAGCAGGAAAACAACCCCAGTCGTCTTTAATGGAGATGTCCATAACACTAAACCTTTCCCAACAGAACTTTATTACCATTTCTAAATTGTCTGCTTGTGTTTTATTTAATATAGGTAAAAAATGTTGTGTCTGTGTGCAGAGATAAAAGCTTCCAATGTTCTCTGAAGCTCATTCAAAACATTCAAACATCTTGAATATAGAACTCTTATTAAAAAAAAAGGAGGAGGGGGGAGAGCACAGAAATGTGTTTGGTGTAAAACATCACCTGGGCGCACAAGCACTGATGTGTGGACTTCCTTGGAAGGCAGGGCTTGAAGAGTAGAGCTGTGCTCCTCTTCTCTTGCTAAGAGCTTGCTTATTTTTGCGTCTTGGTTAGGAAAAGAAGCTAGGAGCTGCCTGAACCTCGGCCCCTGTAGGCTGAGATCAGCATATTGCAGCTGACTCCATCCCTGCCTCGCAGCCTTCCCGTGCCACCCTGGTGCATCACCCAGGGCTGCAAGCCTGGGGCGAGGGGGGGACTCTGCTCCGCCAGCGCAGGAGGCAGCGGTGAGAGATGCCAAACTCATAACTTGGGTCAGTTCTTCGCTCCGTCTGCTCGGAGTTTACCCCGCGACCCCCTCCGAGCAGAGGGTTTCGGGTGGAGGGGTGCTTACCTGTGGTGGTCACTGCCTGGGAGGTGTCAGGCAGCAGGAGCAGGCGGGGTTAGCGGCAGAGGAACAAGGTGCTGCCAGTGGCTTGGCCCGAAACGTAAGAGCAGGTCATGGCACCGTTTCGTTTAGCAGGCTAGAAACGACATTTGGTTTTGCTTTAGAAGATGAACTCAGAGGAGGAGCGTGCCAGATGCTTAGTTGATAGCAGGACATCTGTGCTGGTGTAAGCAGTGAATCCTGCTCCTGCGCTCTGTGGTGAAATAAAGCTGTTTCACTGGAAAGCTAACTTTTATATATCATTTCCACCACTATACAGTTCTGCATGCAACTTAGAAACATAGAATCATAGAATCATTAAGGTTGGATAAAACCTTTAAGATCATCGAGCTCAACCATCAAACCAGCACCCATGCCCACTAACCCATGTCCTGAAGTACCACATCCACACGTTTTTTGAATGTCTCTAGTGATGGTGACTCCACCACTTCCCTGTTCCAATGCCTAACTACCCTTTCGGTGAAGAAATTTTTCCTAATATCCAATCTAAACCTCCTCTGGCGCAATTTGAGGCCATTTCCCCTCGTCCTAACTTGCATTATACCAGATATTATTAGAATAGTGTTATATTCTTCATCTGACACAAATTACAAATTCATTATCCTTATATCACATTTGTAACCCACATTTGTAACCCAAATCTGTCATTTGGTCATCATTCGTAGGAACCCACCGTTCCTACATTTGATGCATCCCCATAGCACAGTTATTCCTTCCTGGATGTTTTTGGAGGAGGAACAGAAACTCTCTGCTCCAAAAGAGAAGTGGTGATAGTCATAGTAGAGTAACACCATAATGTGAGTCTTCTTTTTTAATAAAACTGTTACAAGTGAATACAGCAATAGAGACGACAAGAAGTAGTGGTGAAGTATTGGCAAAGGGAGTGAAGTACTTAGCTTTATTTCTTACGGCACTGTTCCCTGTGACACTGAAATATATAATATTTGGTGGCTTGTGTGAAGAGTCACGATCCTAGGTCTGCAGATGGCTTCATTTGAAGGTAATGTAGGTTTGTTGAAGCAGACTATGGATGATTTCAGCTCCTCAGGGTATAAGTTGCTCACCGTGCTTGCAGGGAAGTAATGGCCATTTAGGTGAGCCCAGCATCTAAATAACAACATTTGTCACTTCCAGAAATGCTACTAAACCGAGATTCCAGCAGAAACTGTGCACCAGCATACAGCGAGGGGCTTTGAGGAGCATGATGTGCAGAAATCGTGACCTCAGAGCTGTACCTGTGCGGGCAGACCCCTGTGCCCCCGCCGTTTCCCAAGGGATCAGTCATAGGAGAGCCTGCAGGACCAAACCCATGGGAAACACGGCACCTCTGACCATGGGATTAAATTATAATGAACCAAATTCTCTTCATGTGTTTTTAAACTTAAAATTTCTGTTGTTGTTCACAGTTTAGCCTTTTTTCCCTTTCAGTTGGTGCTTCAGTGTGATCCCATACAAGTCCTTAAGGAGATTAAGAACTCCTTGGGGTTCTGGAAACCTTTTTTCTCAACTGCCTGCTCAGCATTTGACAGGATTAAAAGCATCCAAAACCTTTGAAATCAATGGGAGTTTTCTATAGGCTTTGTTAGGTTTTAGAGTAAGTCCGTCCTTTGTTATCTAGAGGAAAACCAGAAAGGAGAGGGCCCTTAGTTCCATTTGGTTCTCTCGTCAAGGGCACGTGCCAGCAGCAGGACGTGCAGGAGGGTTGTCGTTCCCAGGGCATGGGAATGACTTTGCTACTTGCCTTGTAAAGAGCAGTTGCACCAAACAAGACTGAATATGTGTTACTTATCTTGATGGCAACTTGCAAATGAATTCAATAAAATTTATTTAAAATTATTTCTTTATTATAATGTAATAATTTTGAATGCAGTTTCCTTTGATTATACTTTATCTGAACTTTATACTGAAATATGTGGTCGGGTGCAGGCTTGCAGCTGTGTACATTAATATTTTTCTAAGAATATCTCGCACCTGACAGTTGTACTGCCATATACAGGATTTGCATAATAATGAATATGTTCCTCAGGAGGGTGCCACAGATCAGAGCAGATGAACACTAACTGGATCTGGAAATTCAAAAAGATGAACCTTCTCCATACACAGTCTCATTTTAATCTTCAGAAATAAAAACGCAGTGCACAACACTTGCTTTGGTGTTGGAATACAAAGTCAAAAGGCTTTATTTACTAAAAATGGAGAAATAATGCAGCGAGGAGGAAAGCAAGCCACCACTTTGCTTGTGTATCTCTGGCGGAGCAGGAGATACGTGCACCTGGAGAGGAGAGACGAATATTTGCTGCAGGATTAACCTTTGGGAGAGTTTCCAGCAGCTGATGCCCTCACGCTCAGCCCAGTGCTGGCTGCAGAGCAGCCACAGGTTATCGGGAAGATCACCACTTTTTGAGAGCTAGGCTTGTAGTTTTTCATCTATTAACTCATTTCCTTATTAGCACTAATTTCATCTAAGCATAGGTCAAGGTTTTAAAGTCAGACTGTGAAAGGCAGTTTCCCCTCTGGCTTAGAAACAAATTTTATCACCCTGCAAGAAAGAAAGGTACCTCAAATAGAGTCTTGGTACATGAAGAAGAATATGGTTTGTCTGCATATTTATTTAAAATCCTTTACGCAAAAATTGTGAAACTGTAAAACTATAAGGAGGTCTAAACACAGCACAAGGAAAAAAAGATCCCTATTTATCTGATGTGCATTTTGGTAGCTGAAAAAATCAGTTGGCATTACAAGAAATGGATGAAATATTACACGCCTCCAGTGCTGGAATAAAATGTTAATAAACTAATTTCTTTTTCCAGACCTTCCCTTCTTTTTTTCTTGTTACTTGATGACTTTGTTCCTACTCAGCTGTGGTTTTTCACATCTCATCCCCAGCTCTCTAGGTTTTCTTTTGATCTGGTCCTCCAGAAGGCTTCTATAGATGTCAGGTTCTTGGAAGAGAAAGAAATTTTGCTTTCTGAAAGACATGCTTTGTTTGCAAAAGGCACTGTTGCTGAAGTATTGAAAAACTCAAGTGACTGCTTCACCTCTTGAAGACTCTAAAAAAGTACTATTTATCTATAGATGAAAAAGAACTTCTAGGGCCATTCATTGACTTTGTGTTTGCTCTTTTCCCTATTATTAAGCTGATCTTCTGTGGTATAGAAACTTCTGACACATATATTATAATCAGGAAGATATGGTACAATATATATAAAGGTAAATTCTGCCTTTGTACACCTCAAAATTCATCCACTGACGTCTGTGGGAATTTTCCAAGGATTTCACCAGGCTTTGGATCAGGACATGGGTGATAAGTTGGGGCCACCCACCAGGGTGAAGCTTGAGAGGATGAAGTATAGAGGGAAAAAAGAAACACTGCAATAAAAAAATCATTGTTTGTAAGAAAAACAGTTATTATTCTTACTTATTATTGGGAATACTGCATATCTGTTAAATAGCAGACTTGGTGTCTGCGGAGGCGGCGTGGCACCATCATGAACCCTTTTTTTGTCTGAGATGACAGCCCATATTTTCAGCAATTCTTTCCCCAGGTTTTCTCCGCACATTCAGTTCTCTTTTCACTAAAGACTTTTAAAGACGCTTTAACCTGCTACAAAAGGGAGGAAAAGGCAGTGTGACTCCCGCACAAAGCACACAAGCTGTGCTGGGGGAGCGCTGGAGCGAACCCAGGCGTGGAGGTTTCTGCCTGGCGACCTGCAGCCTGCCGCGGCCGCAGAGCAAAAGCCGCTGCCTGGAGCGTGTGGCTAGGACTTTACCTCTAAGATTTGAGAGATTAGGGAAAGATCTGACAATTTCATAAAACGAATGTAGGGATAAAGCAGTAAATATTTTTTGCCTGCCCTCCCAGTCTCTTAATCTGTCGTTAAAAGAGCTCATTCCAACTAGTTTCTGGACGTACCGTTACAGTAAGGAAATAATTAATCTGACACACAAGGGACTGCAAGAAAACAGGTAAATCATTTACCAAAATAGCGTGCCACAGGTTTTGTACATGTATTGCGTAAAATAACAGGTCCAAACACCACAGTTGGCTGTGAAGCTTTTTGAATAACATTGATTTTTTTGAGAACTTACATTTTTAATGTTTTCTAACGTTTCCTAAAGCATTAACTTCAGTATTAATTAGGTCCATCCCTTAAACGTCAATTAGCAATATCAAATATGACATCATTTTATCATAGCTTGAATTTTCCCCTGACTTCTAGAAAAATATGCCATCATTATTCTATTTCAGAGTTTCAGAACTAGGTTGCGGAACTGAGGTATGAATGTATATACAGTTATAGCTATTTTGGGAAGAGGGGAACTGTAATGTCATCAGAACTGTCAAGGCTGTGTTAGAGCTCTTTGCCAGACATTTATTATTTTGTATGGGAACTTAGATTTTTTCTTCATATCGCACTCTGTTGCCATTTTGTGCAGATAAAAAAAATCTCAGATTTATTGCTCCATCTCTTATTGAGGCGGTGCTAAAGTTTCTTTATTAAACTACCTTATTCAAATTGTAACCGCAGGTCATTTCCAATCAAGAGTGTCTTAACTTGTGTGAGAATAAGCTTTAGATACCTAGATGTAAGTGGCTGATAAAATAATTTTTTGAAAACAGCTATGAAATTGGTACATGTAATCCCCAAACGTACTCGTTATGGCTCAGACTTTTTTATTAGTCTAATTTTCAGACTTTTTTGTGTCATTTGTCTCAAGACCGTTTTATATCATGTCTTTACTAACCTGTTGTAGTAAGAATTGTTCGTATGTCGTGAAAGACCATTGCTGAAATGTGATGTCCCTTTCCAGATAATGAACCATGGCTTTAGATTGAATAAATCCACTAAATCATATGTATCCACAAATAGGTAGAGGATTATGATTTTCAGCCATCATGAAAAATATCAGCCATGCATTTCCATCCATGAGGCAGATTAGCTGTTTTTCTACAAACGTACAGGAAAATATTGCTGTAGGTAATCCAGCCAAAGCTGCACCAGTCAGACCCCTGGAGAAAGAACCAGTTGACGACCAGTCTGTAACGTGGAAAGTCTTTCTCATCCAAAATGTATGAATTTATAATTGGTTGAAGTCTGAGTTTGAATACAGAATGCTTTGCAGATTCTCCCTGTCCTCCAAACAGAACAAAATAACCATATTATGGGGCTAACCTAATACTGCACATGAGCTAGCGTGCGTCATCTTTCAGGGCATCTTAGGCTCGGTGTTGTATGCTGGCTCACAAGGAGGATGGAGGGAGTTCAGATCTGTCACGGAGTGATATAAACCCACCCCTGTGCATGAAATACAAGCACACTGGAGAAGGAAAAAATAATTCCATGCTTTTAAATTGTGTGGAAATGAAAAACAACATTTTCAAAAGCACTTAAGAATTAAATCCCCAAAGGTGTCTGGGCAGTAGTTTTCTGATGTGCTTAGTTTTGTCTAAATCTCAGCTTCGGCGTCTCTAGCCATTTTGGATTGAGTCACTGGTGATTTAGGAGTGTACATCTCGTTTTCAAAGACCATTTGGGACACTTTGATTTATTTTGGGACAATTCACACCTACTAACAGCAGACGCCAAGTTCCCTGTTTGAGTTTAGCATCTGCTGAGACAGTTTTAGTTTTAGGACGCCGTCTCTTGCACATAAATATGCACGAGACAGATGAGCGTGGAGCTGTGCCAGCGTGTGCCAGCCGAGAAGCTGCCTTGCACATCTCTATCATCCGCTCCGTGCTCCTACCTGAGATATTTAATAGAGCTGTCCAGAAATGTTTCTGTGCAAAATGTGTTGTTGCTTGCGTTTTTTTTGGTCCAGAGTGTTATTTTTTGAGACCGAAGCTTTGCCCCAGAAACGTGCTAAATTTCATGGCAATTCCCAAGGAGGGAGGAGGATGCCCCTGCGCGCGGTTGAGCTCATTGGCAGGAGTATCACCCAAAGGCTTAGGTCTGTGTTTTGGCTACTTAGAGAGTCTCCCACATTCCCAGGGTGTCCCAGAGCCGCCGACTCTCAGAAACAGGTTGATGGGTCTGGCACACTTATTTTCATAGCTGCATTTAGGTTTCTGCTCGTCTGATGCTACGTTTAACTCTGCTTATTTTCCCAGTAGGCGACACGGTGCGCGACACCAATGCAAGGCAGCAAGGCCATAACGCAGATCCTTAAAGGCAGACGCGAACTGGAGTTTGTGTTTTGGAGAGGCCAGAAGGGAGCTGGCGAGCGTGCAGGCACGTGGCGCGGTGCCCCGGCTGCAGCCTGGCTGGCCAGAGCTGCGGAGAGCTGCCCTGCCCCAGCCGGCGGCGGCTACGTGGTGCCTTTAACCACAGGGGGTTTAGCAGAAGGAGCTCAGGTCTCCAGAGCTTCGGAGTGGGAGGACTCAGGTGTGTTGTTCAAAGCTGTTGAAGCCTAGTGGGATTCAAAGGTGTTTTAGGCTAAAATGCAATTCTTACAAGGTAAAATTTGGGAGAGGGAGAGATTTTTCAATAATGTTAGATTAAAAATAAAACACTTATCTTCAAAAATTCTAGTGTGATTTTTCCTAATAGACATTAAGCTAGTGCTGCTGTACGAGACGTTCAGCGTGGTTACTGAGGCATTTCTGAATTTGTTCTGTTTCAAACTCTTTGTAGCCTTGCTCACGTGCGTGTAAGTGGGTAGCTTGCCCATGAATTCAAGCACAGTTCTAGTCAGTGGATGGGGGGAGAAAATAGAATCGTTTCAGCCCAATGAAATATTATTTTTTGGGTTCTTTTTAAAAGATAAAATCTCCCTTAATAACCACGCAAATGTGATCCAGAAAACAGTGAAAGAAAAGGGTTGTTGCTTTCAGATTTACACAGTCCAAATCATATATCCTGTCTAACAGGCAGAAGAAACAGCCTTGGACCTTTTAAACACTTGAATTTATTGACTGACAACCTCCTAAACAGCCCGAAGTTTAATTTGGAAGCTGTCAGGGAGTATGGCTCTCTTCTTCGGCGTTCATCATACACACAAGCTGGCAACTTGTCAGAAGTTACAGATTTCTGTTTAACTTAATTTTTTGGTTGCAAAGTTGCAGACTCCATTGCACAAATGCCACCTGAGTGCAATCCTGGGTCCGGACAGAGGTTTTAATTTTGATCTGTGCACAGACACGACTCCCTTCTTGCTTGGGACTCAAGGAAAGAGTTTAATCGAATAGCAAATCCAAAGCAAGCGCATCTCGAGGTCTGGGCTGCCCCGATCCACGTGGTTCGGTGAACAGACGTGCCGGGGGGCAAAGGTGGCCGTGGTGCCCCTCGCCCTGGGGCTTTCTGGTGGCACATCGTGGGCACTGGCCAAAGCCCAGCACGGTGGCACCCCACTCAGTGGTTTTGAAGGACTTGCTTCAGAATGACCAAAAGCTATTTATATTTTGGCTTTAGCTTCTTCCCATCCCTTTTGTTAATCTTTTGAACCCATTAACCAAGCCTGGGAGGATTTTTTGGCTTTGTTTTGTCAGGCAGGGAATGTTTGATAAATACCAATACACTTCAGATGCAGCAAAAATCAGAAGTGTTAATGGGAAAATTGTTGTGACAGATCACTTTTGGTAAAACCCGTAGGTGCTAATAAATATTCTATCAGTGCTAATTCTTAACCACATTCAGCAGCCATGGCACTCAAAGAGCCGGTGCTTATTTCCCTTAACCTGCAGCAAGGGATGGGCAGAGGGCTCTGGGCACAGGCTCCTTGTGGTCTTTGGGTGTCTTGCTGGGGTGCCAAAAGTACGTGTGTTTGTTGTTGTCAGCCAAGTAATGGCATTTTTATGATCTACTGTACCATTCCACCTTCACAGCAATGGCACTATGCATTTACTACACCAGTAAAATCTCTGGATGTTGGCTGTGATCGGTGTTGGCCGGATACCGTGTGAGTGATGTACGCGAAGTGCTGCGGCTCTGCTGATGTGATGCTACTGGTGTGGGATGAATTTCACAGCTGAGGGACAGCAGCAGCAGTCTGTGGGCTGGCTTATTCGCTCCTAATGGCCAACAAGAGATATACATGCTGTTCAAAGAGCTAAGGGATGAGGATAGCCTGATAGTCAAAGACCCTTTTTTATTTTATAAAGTCTGCATGTAAGCATTATTCATAGGAAATACAACCTCTTCCTTCAACTGCTGATGAAGGTCTGTAACTGTTTGATGGCATTTAATTGCCTATAGGTTTCGTGGAACCATTTCTCAGCCACCACATCCCAAAGGTTTCCTATCCACACGCAATCAGGGTCAGTCTTGAGAGAAGCATGAGTCATCTAAAGCATCGCATCTTGTCAAAGTGAGTCATCCAGGAGGAGCAGTGGTTTTGGGGGTGGGAGGAGGTGCCTGTGTCTGGCTCTGCCGCTGGCCAATGTTATCCATGACCAAGCTCCAAACCTTTCAGCAGGTAACCTTAGGAGAAAGGACATGAGATCTCTAATCAGAAAGCTGCGTGCAATGCAGAAAATGTTGATTTTTCTTACAGTAAAGGTAGAATAGCTTTCTATCCCGGTAGCTTTAATCTGCTACAACTGGTCCTGTAAATCCTATCCTGAAAATTATATGACCCGATAGAATACCATGCATTGCTTATAATTTCTGCCCATGAGCTATTTTCCATGTGAAAATTCATAGAGCACATAAAATGCTCTGTACTGGTTTTTATGAGAAGGTTCACTGTCATTTAACAAAGGATAGCAATAGTAAATCCATAAGGGTGGGAGTTTAGTAAGTTTGCTGTGTAATATAAATTACCTGCTTGTTTAGGTAATTACCTAAATTACCTGTGCAATATAAATTACCTGGCATGAATTATGCCTTTTAGCCTAATGAATCCCATTTATTTACGATAAATGTATCTTTATTGATTCATCTCACATCAGCCACTGTCAGTCTGCACGGGAGCTGTCAGTTATAACCGGGGCTGCGCCAGGTTTTGCAGCGCCTGGAACAACTCTCAAGCAAATTCTCCCATCTCACTTTCGCACCGCTGTATCGCGTAGGTCTGTTCCCTGTCCCTCAAGGGTCATTTTCCTTTTGCTGGGAATTTGTGTCGGGTGGATGTGTGCAGGGAGGGAGAAGAGCAAGTGTTTTGCATCCTCCCCCCACCCTTTCATCATCCAATTAACTCCATTAATGCTATCAGCATTTTCCCACCAGCCAAACCTTCAGCCTTCTATAAGCTAAATGCTTCCTACGTGCTGCTAGGGCCAACACTGAACACCAGGCAGGGCTGGGGCTTCCGAACTATAGATGGTGTTTTAATTACCCTCGTTTACATAAAAGGACTAGGAAGCAGTAAAGAAGGATTCAGGTGGTACTACACGTAGTGGAGGTAGGTGGGTAGCGCTTGTTCCAGCAGTCGTTTTGCTTGAGCTTGGAGGGTGAGTTTGCATCCGAGGAGCGTTGCAGGTAGATTCGCATGACGTTTGACAAGGAGGTGTGCTGTCAATGAGTTTGGTGGGGCAGAGGGAAGAAATCTCTCTTCAAGAAAAAGACAGAAATAAGTTATTTGCTTGTGCTTCAGTTTGTTGACTGTTCTCAGCATGTAGCAAACATTAAAAATTTGTTTATATTTAGAGGTGCTATAAAAAATATGTTTGCTTTGAAGGCAGAGCATGTTAGTTAGGGAAAAAAGTCTTGCTCTTTAAGTAGCTTCATCTTTCTTGCTTACTTTTTTTAAAAAATAAACTGATGGCGCAGAGAGGTGACTGTGGCATTATGGCAATCGGTGGGAATCCAGTAATGTCTGTATGTGCTTTGGATGGTCTCTGCCAGGCTCGCTTGCCTCTTCACAAGACTTCTGGATGCAGCAGGAGAGCTACAGACTGCTCATGGCGAGGTAAAACCACCGCTTTTGATGACCTCCGCTTGCCGGAGCGCGGCGTGTGCCCTGCGACGGGAGCCGGGCAGGCTGCCCGCCTCCGCGAGGCTCTCCCTCGGGCTCGGCTGCGCGCGGCTGGGAGGTATCCTGGAAGCAAACTTAATGCCCTAATAACAGGGTGCCCTTAGGAAATGGGTTAGCGACCTACGGCAGATTCCGTAATTTCAGGGGGTGCTAAAAGGGAACACGCATTCGCCGGGTACGTGAGGGGTGACTGAGGGAAGAAAACCCAAAATGCTCTTAAACTTTCCTTTGGGAAAAGCGTTTCTCTCCTCGGGGTCTGCGCAATCCCTGCTGCCGTGGGTCACTGGCAGACAACGTGGTCAGCCCTGGGAAGGGGCACGGCGGGGTGTGCAGGAGGAGAAGGGGGTCTCCGGGCGTTGGGATTCCCAGAGGAGCCTGCATTTCTCTCCGGGAAAGCCAATGCACTTGAGAGGTCTATTTACCCCACGAGACGACCAGTGAAATACTATTTCAGGCCTGTGCATCATTGGTTTTACTCAGAGTCCATAAAGATTCAAACTAAATTCTTCAGTGGTTGGATGAGTGTTTTGTCAAGTCCTCCAGAGAGGAGTAGCTAAAATCTGAAGCAGATGGTTCATTTCAGATGATGGAGAAGTGGCAATAGAGTTTAAAATCACTGAACTGATACGCCGGTAACCTGCGTGGCTGTTGCATGCCACTACGCTTAATTTCCCAGCACCTGCTTTTAAGGCAAACATAGTTGAAACTTTTAAAATGAAACAGAAGAAAAACCAAAACATCAGCATATAGTTTTGGTACTTACAACCATTGTAGAGTAATAAAGTAGTAAAACACTGAATTTGTCTCAAGTGCGCACTGCTGTCCCTGGGCATAGGGGGATCATGCAGTTTCTCAGGACTGGAATCGCTCAGGCTGTGGCAGGTGGCTCATGGCTGTCAACATGTATCTGTGAAAAGGTCTGCTCCCTGCTTAGTTATCCCCAATAAACTCAGAATTTATTATATATACACACAATCCTCTACCTGGTTGTCATATCTTCTAGTAACTGCATAATATCAAAGTGAGTTTAATATTCAAGGACACACTAAATGCAATGGTGATATACCTTCTCGGCCTCAGTATGTCTATTTTTATTACGCTGCCAAAACACATCTTTCATTTCTCTTGGACAATATTTTTTTGAATGTATAACAAGTCTTCACAGCTTTCTCACTGTCGCTACCTTTCTCTTTGAGTTTTAATTGCCAGGTGACATTGTGGGGTCTGTGAACAAGCCACACTGAAGAGGACTTCTGCATAACCCGAGAACCAGGGACGGGCAGACTGGAGACCCTGCTCTGACTTAGCGACCTTCTGCACGTGCTTGTCTGAACCCGCTTCTCCAGCGACTGCATGTCATGTGGCAGCAAACGGGTTTATAAATCAGATTGTGGTCTGGGTTGTACGAGCTCAGAAACTGCAGGTGGGTTACCTCGCTTGGGTATACGCTCTTTAGGAAAAAAATCGAAATGTCCTTTTTAGCCATCTCTCTCTTAGCATTGTTCTTATCACCTGATGGGCCCACGGCGGGATTTAATCTGCCTTTGTCCATTTAGCTGCAGAAGTGTGTCCTGGCCCTCAGGGCCTGAGGTTTAGGGATGCATCCAGCCTCTATTTAGGCACCAGTTTCTCACCAAGAGCCGTGGGAATTCAGGCTCCTGGAGAATATCACAGAGCCATGGCATGTGAAGCACAAGTTCAGCATCTGGTCGGTCTGCCTGTGCAAATGAGAATTACTGCCATCCAGCCTGCTCCTGAAGACCACCAGAGACGGCATTCCTACAAACTCCCCAAGCAATGTATTTGGAGTGCTAGTGCCAAGCTCAATCTTTCTTGCTGTGGTTTTGGGAAATTATTTCTGGTGTCATGGAGAGTGGGTTGTCTCCTCCCTCTCCGCAGTGTTATCCACTATCACTGCCTTTTAATCGTCAGACAAATCACAACTACGAGATAGCAATTAAGTTGTTTTTCTGGATCTGTCTCGCATGCTTTCCTCCCCAGAGTATGCCATGCCTTGGTTTTGGAAGGTATTCTTCATGACCTGCAAGTAACCTGTCTTTTGGAAGATTTGGGTAAATTAACTCTTTTTTCAGAACCTGTATCATTTAATATTTTTAGCAGTGTTGTTTAGAGCTGCAATGGTCTAAGGACTTAAAGACGTGCTGGGGGTAGGTCTGTTGTTACAATAACGTATATTGATGGGAGAAAGCAGCCAAGCTCACAGGTATGGAAACCTTCGATATTTTCAGTGTTCAATTTTCTTAAGGTGGTGATAATGTTGCTCAGTTTGGCATAAAGAGCGTGTGGGAAATTAAGTTTTGGAAGTTGTAACTGATATGCCTGCAGACAGGATGTAAAAGACTGCAGTACCTGCATATTGTCCATTCGATTCTCCCCTTGGTAAAATACATTATTTTCTTTTTCATTTATTATAACTGCAATTTCACCCTAGCTCATGTTCTTATCTGTCAATCTGCATCTTTGATGGCCAAGGATAACTCATTTTAACTGCAGCTACTCCTTCCACTGTGGTGGTATGACTCACTGTTTTATGTTGTAATTCTAAACACATTCCACCCAAATGATGGCGTGTTTGTGTGCCGTTCTGCCAGCGCAGTGCAATGGGATGTTATAGCTACTGCTTGCTTTCATAACAAATTCACCCTCGGTCAGAAAAGATCACGCTGGAATACAAACCCTGCAATTATCGATAATGCAGTTTGAAATAAACCAAAATCCACTTGGTATTAGTGTCATACATTTAAAGCATTTTTTTTTTTGAGCAGATAATGCATAAAGGAAAGTGGTATCACAGATGTGGTAAGTACAATAATTTTTTTTTTGGCCTGGCATTTTTATATTATGCGCACGAGAGTATCTCCTTGGTTGATTGCTTGAAGCGTTAAAGGCATCAGTCCTCAGAGTATGTGTAAAGTGGGGCAAGATTTCTCCTATATACATACATACATATGTATATATTCATATATATTTTTTAAGAGCATATCCTGGTGAAAATGTATGTTGAAAAGTCAAGCCGGGAGCTTCTATAACCTCAGTTTGTTACCGGGACAGGACAACGGGGTTTGCAGGTAAACATTCATTCCTCGTGTGCTTGGAGCTTTTCCTCTCAAATTTTCCACCACCGCAGCTTCCCCAGCGACACGAGGCAAAACACAGACAGGGGAAAGGCTGGGTCCTTCTCTTGTCCCTCCAGTAGTGCCTCTGCTGGGACCCGGCACTGGGCACCTACCCGGGGGGCTGCTACAAGGCTGCGGGTCCCTCGGGGTGCGATGGTCCAGCTGGCAGAGAGCATCCCGAGTCATCTTCCCCCGTTTAACCCCTTGTTACGTCCTCCCCTGCCGCCGGGCCGGGTGGTGCTGGTGCGAGAGCAGGATTGGCGCTTGTGGGCACAGGGGCAGTGAGGAGGTCCCGGTGTTCCCGAGCACCTTCCCAACCCCACCGCAGCTATTGCTTCTGGTGTTATTTCTCGTGGTTTGTATTCTATCCACCCGAAGGACCATATTTCAGTTTTATCCAGACTACTAATAAGCGGTTTAAGCATGCTGGCTACATAAAATAGTGTCATTTTTCTTCCTTCACAGAGTAGCGATGCCAGACCTTAATGGAGAGTTTTAACCGAGTTTCTCTGTCTCTCAGTTTAAAAAACAGCTTATGTTTAAACTGGGAGAAGTAAAAGCCTGATATCAAATTGTGTTCATTGATCATGTCCCTCCTTTCATTAGGTGTTCGTGGCTTTTATGTCCTACAGTTCCTATTACTTTTGCAGTGCAGAAATAGTTCAGAAAGTAAGGAAAGAAACACTGGGTGTCCCAGCGCTGGTCAAGTGTAAATTCCAGCCCTGCGTGAACTGGAGAGTTTGCTGGTTTCTGTCATCTCTCACTGCACATCTCTCACGGCTTGTGGCGGTGTATACATGGGATGTATGGCTGATTTCTAAGGCACAGAAATGGTCTCTAACCTGGATAAAAGTATTTATTTTGCTATTCAGGAGAAACAGAATGTGGAGAATGGAAGCATAGAAATTACATATGTATTTTTATATATATATATGCACATATATTTGTTCCCTTTCTGCATATCACCTCATAAACGATCTCAATTTGACTTGATTTCCAGTTTCCACCCTCTAAATCTTAATCTTACTTTTAGCTTAGATCATGCCAAGGGGCAATCAGGCAGTCACTCTTGCCAGCTCCCCATGCACTCCCTCTTGTCAGATGGAGATGAGAGAGGTTTCCTGGGCTGGGCAATGGGAACGCCTCATGGGGCAGCCAAATCACAACTCGGGGACTTTATTTCCCTCCCCACCTCCAATGAATCTGCTCCTCACCAAGTGGATTAATTAGTTCAGCAGATACAATTTCTTACACTGGGCTGCATGTATTCTTATTGGCTTTAGCTCCATAAAGATAACATCTGGAAGATGCTGTATGTGTATTCCCGGCGTACATTTATATGTGTGGGTTATTCGTGACACCCGTTACCAGCGGGCAGGGGTGGGACAGGTCCGTCCGGAGCTGCCAGGCTGCAGGAAACACCAGGCTGGTGGCAGCCCTGCGCCCGCCCTCCCCCCAGCTGCAGCACCGGCGCGACGCTGCTCGGAGGACCCCCGGGATGGTCCTTCTGGAGACGTTGAGTGCTCCAGACAGGGCCACAGAGGTACTGCAGGTGGGTCTGAGGTCGATAGTGCTTTCCTAAGTTCTCTATAGCCTCCTCTTTTAAAAACCTGGAGCTTTTCTAAAGGTGGCATTGCAACAGGGAGGTGTGTAATATGTCTCCAGGTGTACTTTAAGCTGCCAGAATGAGGATTGCTTTCACTTGAGGAGAAGCTGAATGGTGCATTGAAATGCATGTTTTTCTTCCTGCGGGATGTCCTCTGAGATAATAAATACCTTGCTTTATTGTGGGTTTTTCTTGTGAGGAGTACATCGCAAAACCCCAGCTATGAAATGTCTAGTAGAAATTTTTAGGTTGCTGCATGAGTTGTCTCTGAAGGTAAGTTAGTTTAAGAAGAGATTTGTTTTTTGAAGGTGTTGGTTTGGACTTTGGTTTTGGTGGGTTTCTTGCTTGACTCTCAAATCTGTCTTGGAGTTGCCTTAAAACCCAGCAATTTAGTGTCAAATATATATCGTGGCATATCTCTATACTTATAAAAGGATTAGAAAGTAGACTGTGAAATACAAAAGAAATTTTTTGACAGGAAAGAATGTTACTTATCTGGACTAATTTTTTTGTTTGTTTGAAAGTGTCATTATGTTATTGTTTTTTAAGGATAATGACAAGATAGTGATAAGGAATGTTTTATATTCCAATGTCTCTCTCAGTACAAAATCAATCTCTAGAAAGAGTTAGGAAGAAAAAAACTTCTTGGAGGAGCCAAAAGGAAGTCACAGAGCAAGTAATCCTCTTCAAACTTTGTACTGGGGATAAACACCTCCATTAGAAGTCCAAGAAAGTAAAGAACCACAAGTGTCAAATAATATCTATTATCCCCAATGCACTGATAATTACTGTGTTAGGTCTAGATATAACACAGCAAGGTGAACACAAAAAATCTAAATAAATAATTGTTTAGTATCTTTTTTTGCTATTTCAAAAATCAAGGCTTCAGCTGACTAATAGTGAGAGCAGCGTGCTGGGCGAAGTCACGTTTCCAAAGCAATAGAAGTGGTGGGGGATTTGGGGCTCTGGTAGCTGCAAATTCTTTCTCCACGGGGCTTCTCGGCAGCACAGCAATATATCACCTCTTCCTATAAGTCTGTCTTGTGCAAGCTCTAAACTAGTAAAATAATTTTTTACTCCCATATCCAAGTCCCTAAGTAACCTGGAAACTCATCTAACCACAATGCTAACAAAATATAGTTATAACTGTTAAGCAAAAAAAAAAAAAAAAAAAGAGCAAGTGTTCTGGAGCAGCATTTTATCAAATCCTGACAGAATGACAAAATCAAAGTGTTTTGGGGAGACTCTTCCATTTTGGCCAAGTTCCCCCTAAAATAAACCAGGGCTCTGAAGGGAACCTGCCTGTTTCCTCCTGGCTCATCCAGCCCCGTCTTTACAGCCCAACCTGCTCCCAGGTCAGGGACCCTTTCCCTCCCTTTTAGAAAGGACCATAAAATTGGGGAGGGGGAAGTTCGGAAGGAAGCTGCAGATAATCTACTGTAATCCTCTGCTCAACAGAAAGCTAACTTCAAGGGTAGATGAGGTTTTTCAGGACCCTGTCCAATTGCCCTTTGAAAATCTCCAAAAATACCAAGTTTGCCCAATCGTTCTGGGGAACTTCTTCCAGTATTTAATTGCTGTGATTATCAAGAGTGGTTTTTCTTTACTTCCACTGGAATTTGCTTTGCTGCAACTTTTGACTATTGCCTCTTGTCCTCCTTTTAAGTTTTTCCTCTTTTTTTTATTTTGTGATGATACATGTCTGATTTCATTATTTCAAAATCCAGAATGAAAACATGTACAAAAATACAAAATTAAATGCAAAGCTCCTCCACAAAGTGGGAAGTCTGATTTAAAGTTGTGTTCAAAAGCAAGTATACAAGCTGCATGTGCTCAAATATATCCAGTTGGCCTTTTGGGGTCTCAGTGGATTTCTGCACGAGCAACAGGGTCTGTTCTGGTGAATATGACTGTAGGAATAGTTCAGGGATCACAAAATGTTATCAGAACATGCATATAAAATAATAATTCATAATAAACTTATTAAGATGCCTTTAAATAAAATGCCATTTACATCCTTTATTTTCTATTGGGAAATTAAGGATTTCTAGTAGTAAAAATCTTTATGCTTGGGAAATTAAAGATTTTTACTACTAGAAATCCTTATGCTTGGGAGACATAACATTTGCAGGTCTCTGATCTCAGAATCTGTGTACCAGGATAAGGAACAGAGCAAAATAAGTACTGGCCATATTCTCAGAGATTAAAGATCATCATCAACTCCAACTCCTGTGCTGGTGCCTCCTGCTATTCCTCCAGACCAGGTCTGCTGACATGGGACAAAAGCGAACGGGGTATCCCGGCTGTGAACAACTTACAACAGGGCATTGCATGGGCTTGGAGCACCAGTCAGATTTATTTTGCAAGGAAGCAAAAAAGCTTCAATATAGAAAGCTTCAGTAATGAGTAATGACCAGGAAACAGGCACCATTTGGAGTCAGTGGTAGCGAACAGGTAGGAATTTTTGTGAACGTCAGGAGTTTTGGAAAAAATTCAGAATCTATTATCCTGTGTTGTCAAGAGCCATCAGTAGATGCCAAGACACAGTTGTACTGCAGATTCCAGAGCAATAATATAAAGGTATTTTTTGTATCCTAGATGACAACAATAATTTTCTCAAGCTTCTTCCGGAAGTACTGAAAAAGCAATTCTTCTTTGGCCCTGCATCACCAGCTGTGCAGAGAAGTGTTTAGTATCCAGATGTGCTAGATGGATGATGGGTGGCCACGATACCTTGTGCTGTAAGGTGCATCGGGGGGATCTCTGACAGCAGTAGTCTCTGCAAGGTGATGTGCCTGCATTTCACCCAAGCAAAGGTGGTTCCCAGCTCTGCCTTAGCCTGATGTTTGCAAGTGAATGTGCTGCTGATTTTTGGTTTTCATAGAAGTATTTAGAACTGGCAAATGATTGTAAATATTCCCTGTCAGTTTGAATATGTTCTTTCCTGATGGCATGTGGGGTCTGTCGTGTTGGTTTTGGTGAAAAAATCATCATGAGAAGCTGAGCTGGGCAGTGGTTGAGGATGGGGATGTAAGCTGGAGCTCTTCTCCTGAGCACACTGTCACTGCTCCACCTTTCTCAAGGGAAACTCAAGGGTGGTGAAGTGACTTGAAAAAATACAATCTAAGACATTTTAAAGGTGACAAATGTTCTCAGTTGACTTTTCAACCACTGATTATGAAGAGACTTTAAGGGTTTCTTATCAGAAAATTTTAGTGGTATAATTTTAATTTTTCATAAGCTATACCCTGGATGCAGATTCATAAACCAGTTCATTTAAGCCCAGCTGAGGTCTCTTTGTATTTTGCAAGCTATTGTGGGCAACAAATAATACTAAATTTAATCTTGAAACTATTATATTTATTTTGCTTCCTCTCTCTCCTGAGTGAGAGAGAACACACTTCTTGTTCTCCTCCCATACAAAAAATTGTAAACCAAAATACTTTTAACCTGTGTGATGGATGGATTTCATCTCACAGCTATGTGATCTTCTGTCTTGCCACCACCTGTACAAAGATTTCTTTGCGGTCGTATGGTTTATTCCCCCGTGGACCAGGGTCCAGGCGACTGCAGTCCCCTGCTCAGGAGGGGAGGTTTGGGACTGCTCTGCAGGGAGACCGAGGACTCCCCTCCCATCCCACCAGGCCCCATGAAACGGTTACCCCAGCCCTCTGACTGCGGACAGATTAGCATCCTGGCAGAAAATGCCCTCCTGGGCTTATAGCCAGCAACTTTCCTACACAAGAAGATGAAAATAATGTCCTAGAAAAGAAATGCAGCCTTTTAACAGTCATGGGGGAGAATACTTTGGGATCTGATGAGGCCAGAGAAGAGACATTGCCCTGGTGAGGCCATTTCTCAGTTCAGTTTTCCTCAGGTATCTATTGCAATGTACCTCTAGGTTTAATTGTTGACAGTAATTAACTATGTAGGCAGCTGTCTTTAATTATCCCTTTTAATGAGTCAGCCTATACTGCAAATGGCTGTCAGACATAATGCCGTGCATCTGTGTTTCCTCTGGTTATCATCTACTCTACGGTGAGACGTTGCAGCAGCAGCTTGGTGCAATCCTCCCTCCTTGCTCTCTCTTGCTGTGTGCAACAACCCCATTACCCTTCCCATAAGTCTTCCCTAAGGTCTGATAAATTCTCCCAGAACTGTTTGGGAATGCTAAAATGCTGTGGAACATGTTTTTGGTTTCATACAGGCAAGCTGAGGAGCAGAGAGGACATGATAATACAAACAGAGTTTTGCCATGGGAAAGTTGAGGCTTGAAAGCTGATAGTATGAATCACTAAATCCTTCATGCTGGGCATTTGTGTCACTTTTCCTAAGAAGTTTTGTCACACTTTTTTAACATTTTCACGTTTGCTTTCTTTAAAACTTTTTTAACAATGTAATTATTCTTCAAGCACAGCTGATCTTTCCCTTCTGCAATTTTTTGTAATTTTGTTCCATGGAGTTCTAGTTAGCATTTGTTGTAAAGCACTGAATAATATATTTTTTTCTTTGAAATTATTTGAGCCATATGCGTGGCTGTGTACCCACATATACTCTCTTAGATAAATGATTCAAAGAAGTAGTTATGCAGGGAGATACATTCTCATCCCTTTACAGAACTGTTGTGAGAATGAACCGGCTGGTATCTTTCAGTACGATGTGCCACTATCCTCACAACAGTAATACTCTGAAAAAATATGTATGTGCACATTTAATAGGCACAGCTAAGCGTGGAAAAAATAAGAAAGCACAGATTAAAATGTGTCAACCTTTCTGCTTTGTGAAGATGCTAAACAGTAGTCACCTCATCAAATTAAAAAAAATGGTATTTTCATAACATAGAGTAATAGGAAATTATTTTCTTTACTACGATAAATGATTGCCCATCTCTAGGATGACGGGAAGTAATATCGTGTTGTAGAACACAAAAAAGACAGAGATACAATCAAATTACTGGGGGCTGTTGTAACATTTGTTCAAATAAAGCGGTGTAAGGTTACAATCTATCATGCAGCTCATAGCACATTGACATGTCCTATTACCCTCCTTTTCTGTCACCGTTAGGCAGACCAAATAATACTCCTTTAAGTAACTGGTATCCATTCAAGTAACTAGTATTTGGTCTTCATTAGATCTGAATTTGAGCAGAAGTCACATTTCTGATGGCTGTATTTTGTATTCGAGTCTGAAGTCAATTCATTGTCTTCAGTTCAAAACTTAAAAATTAATTCCAAGTCTCGGAAAGCGCTTGGAGACAGTTGTACATTGATCTGCTGGCGAGGAAAGCTTTGCATTCATCAAAGCTGCAGTCGTCTTCCTGGAGTTGCAGTTTTGATAACCAGGCTCTGCCGTTTGCTCCATCGTTATTTAGTCAGCACTGATGTTTCCAGCAGTTTGACAGGACGGAAGGTCATCAGCCTTTGAATCTGCTAATTGGGAGGTGACATTTGTTGTCTCTGTTGATAGCGCATGGTGCCACAGCATGGCTGATGGGTATGAGTTGGTGCATCCCCAGCCCAGCTGGGTAACATGGGTGTAGGTGTTTCCCAAGTCTTGTCTCCAGCCATCAGTCAAAGGTGGTCGTGTCTCATCTCGAACCATCCACATCGGGATGCTGTGACTGTACTACTGGTCTTGAAATAGGGTATTCTGAGCATCATACCTGCTATAAAATAATATCCTTCCGTCAGAAACTTGACGTAGATGTTGCAGACTTGTGTGCTTCTCAACGCGAGAAATAATAGCTAGGTAAGTAATTAAGAAATGAGAGCTCAGAGGTAACTTAAATTGATGGGAATCGCCTTCCTAAGCTGGTTCAGGGAAATATTTCTTTATTTTTTACCGTTTTTCTCTGTCTCCCCATTCTAGCAGAGGGGTGTCACTTCTGCCTCATCTCAAGTTCAAAGAATACCATATGGAAGTGAGCTCTTTGAGTGGTGCCCACTCTCTCTCCATGATGATTTCAACACCAGGTCTGCCACCCTTCTCTGTTCGTGGTGAGGCAACAATAAGAACCTCAACATAACATTATCTAAAAAAAATGAGATAACACTTCAATACTTTAATTACTTTTTATCAAACAACTTCTACTGCATTTAAAAGATGAGCTATTACCAACAGCAGAAGAACATAAACTCCGTTTGAACAAGGTGCTTGGTCTTTAAGGTTATACCGAATTTGTGAATAGTCTGAGAGTTTATCGATCTATTTGAGGCGTGTGCTTAAACGCTTTGAGAATAACCACTGTAACCAGACTTTTTCAAGAGCCCTCTTCACTCTAAGGTAAGAAGTAGAGCAGAGAAGAGCATGCGCAAAGCTGCTGTGAACCTGTGATGAGACGGTAGGGAACTGGTTTGGTTGGAGGAGGCTGCGAGCACCTTCCCGCTGCCGAGGCTGACGGCGAGCCCCGCTGCCACGGCGTTCCCTCTCCCCCGTCTTTGTCACACCACCTCCAGCTCTGTCGGTCACAGTCTGGAAGACGCCGATGCTTTGTGCATCGGGTAACACCAAAGCTTCCACGCTGAGAACTGAAATAGGTACCGGCACAACACTGCCACTTCACCATGCTCCTTCCTCCCCCAAATATCCATCTGCTCAGCTCCGGTTCAGCACAGCACAGAGACAGAGTGACCGAGATTCACGATGCTGCAGGAAAGGGGAAATTCTTGGAAAATTCTCTGATACCTAGCAAGGGCTAACCCATTCTGTTTAAATGGGTTGTGGGGAACTGGCATCGCTCCTTTATCTGTGCCCCACAGATGGCTCTGCCCTTGGTCTGATAAAAGCCTTCTTGGAGGCAGAGGCGTGTGATCTAATATACAGCGTGTTGTTTTGTCTAATAGAAAATAGACTTTGCAAGTGAGTTCCTGAGCATTTTTGCAGGGGGTACTTTTGCTTGCATATTCACAATTTTCAGTTCAGGCGTTGACAACCACGAACCTGGTAACGATACCAACATTTAAGATCGACACCCAGTTCAATTCTTAATTGTGTTTTAGAGATAAAAGAAATATCTACATCAATATAGTCTAATAGCATTGATTTCAGCATGGAGTTATCAGTTATTATTCAGTATTCTCTGTTATCTTGCTGCACTTCTGCAGCCTTAGCAGATAATTCAATGTTTCGTGTGATAACCTTTAACTAACATCAATGTCAGAAATGAATTCCTGTGTGAAATCCCTGTTCTTTCATACAGCACTTCTTGGGTAAATAAAGCATTTGTTGCTTTGACAAGGATCGTGATACACTGAGAATACTTTCACTTATAATATTGTTTGCAGATACAGCCAATACATAAATAAGCCAACAACTCAGCGAGGCAGAGAACTGTTTCCTGGGGCTGCAGAAGAAATGACTGTGGTTATCCTATTCCAAAGAAAAGGAAAAAGCGAAAAACCTCTCCCATCGCATGTAAAGTTACAACTGAGGGAATAATGAAGCGTTGAACATGTAAAGTCTAGTCAACGTAACTATAAATGTGCTTACGTTCTGCTTTTACTCAGTAGCAAGGAGGTGCTGGATTAGGAGCCAGATGCCAATGACGGCTTGCAGCAGCAGCGTGGTGGCTGGCAGTGACAGCAGAGGATTCCCTTCGTACCATTTCGGTGCCATCGCTTGTTCCTCTCGGACTTCTTTGCAGGCTTCACGTATGTCACCTTTCCAGAGCCCATCTCCCGTGGCACTGCTGGAAATAAGGCTTCAGTCTTTGGAGGAGTTCTTGAGCCTTTCTTCTTCTGACATTTCCCATCTTCTTAAATCCCCATCTCTATTCTTTAATGTCTGTCTTTGGAATTATTTGCTGTTTGTCAAGAAAGTGGAAAGGCAGCCTGGATCCTAAAGCGCGTCTTGAAAGTGGGATCACTGCTCACGCTTCAAGTGACCTAATTCCTTCCATCATAGGAGGAACTGATACCAAGTGATATCAAATAATAACATGATTCCCTTTGGTCTCAGTAAATAGCTTGGGTTTCTCTGATAAGTATAGTCCATCTGTTTCCAACAGCTTCTACGCACCTTTTGAATAAGTGAAGCCAAAATACATTTATTTCTTCCAGTTGGGCCCCTATGAATCTTGCTGTCAGTGTTGTTCAGAGCAGGCACAGGTATTCTCTGCTACCCAAAAGAAAACCTTTCAGCATATTAATTATCATGGTACAGGTATAGTACAAAAGTACTGAATGGCAGGCACATCACCATGCAAAAATTCCCAGCCCTGTATTTCCTACGGGGTGTCGGACTGTGCAGTCCTGCCAGCGGCCCCGTGTTGTGCCTCTGACTGCAGCGAGGTCGTTAATGATGTGACTGGGAATTGCACCCTCGGGAGCTTCATACGAATCTGTGAGCCATCTATGCCTCCGCCTCCCGCATCTTTTTCTTCATTTTTTTTTTTTTTTTCAAATTTCAGAAGTATTAGGCTGTTTTGAAAATCCTGGCCTCAGTGAATAGTTTTTGTACTTTCATCTGACCTCAGAAGAGAGTGCTGTAATTATCCACATACTTCACTTAAATCAATAACGAATTACAATTCTGCAGAGCAGGTTGGTGAGACTGTTCACGTAAATAATGCTGTCAAGACTTTCCTTGTTAGTTGGTAAGTACAGCTGTACAAAGAAAAGTTCAGAATAAAAGGTGTCTTAGACTGAAATTCTGAACTATGAATTCCATGCACTTTGTGTGCACAAACTAGAAAATGTGTCTGAACCTGAAATTATACATATGCATAATATATAAAATAACATTATACCATGTCAATTTTTATTATACAATTACTTTTAATATAACTGTGTAAGTTGCA
Organism: Oceanodroma tethys; assembly: GCA_013397025.1. Lineage (NCBI taxonomy): Eukaryota > Metazoa > Chordata > Aves > Procellariiformes > Oceanodroma > Oceanodroma tethys. Next base: position 376,479 of record VWZR01005377.1, on the reverse strand, counting down.
TGCATGCTTAATAATAAAGTCTAGAAAGAGAAAGATCTCTTCGTTACAGAGAGCAGGTATGGAGCCAAACATTTCAATCTGACCTGGACGAAGGATGTTGACATTTTCAGTGTTTCACCTAAACATAAAAAATGGCTCTGTCCAGCAACATTGATGAGAGTTTTCATATACGATTTCAAGACACAACTTTTAAAAGCAGATTTTTATAACCACTTTTTTGGAAACTTCTAAGTGTTTAAATGGTCTCCCATCAACAATTTGGGGTTTCATTTACCACAAGGGGCCTGGAAGACTCTCTCCCCTCCTAGTCAACCCAGGGTTGAGTTTCATCACAGCCAGGAGCTGGCTTTGGCACACGCAAAGCTTTCATTTGCAGCTATTTCTGCAGAACGTTGTATTTCTTTTAGCTTCATTGCTTTCAGTAGTGCCAAGCTGTTTAAAATTCCACAAGAGAAGCAAACAAAAGTATCATTAGATCATTGCTAGCTCCATTGCTGAATAAGGATCGTACAATGATGGAGCATTCAGACACTTACCACCATGGTGTAAAGAAGGGGAAGAGCAGGCAGCAAAGCATCATCTTCAGGCACAGCCCTGATGGACCATTAGTAAATCCCCCCTTATATCTCCAGGTCAGCTAATTTACGTATTCATTAGTAAGCTATATGTGATCTTTGTCATGCCACCGTAAATTCATGGGACTATATTCTATTTGTTCCACCCACCTTCACAGTATCAGTGAAACTGTAAACTTTACTTTCTAACTGCTTATCACATATTTTAAGGTTAACGTAACTTGCTCCCTAAAACTCTGTATCTAAGCAGGAAATCAGCTTTCCTCAGGCGTGTGTTTCGGTACATCGTGCTCCTGGCAGCCGTGGCCCAAGGTTTATTTTCCTGCTACCTAATAACAAAACCTCTGTGTCCTGCTCCGGAGGTGGGGATACCTTCCTGCCTCTACATTAAGGAGGAAAACTTCTAGTTCACTAAAGCTAATAATGTCTTCAAGGCATCAATTCTTCTTTTAGCATTTTATAATCAAAGTATTAAAACCAGAGTTTTATATCCAGGCAATACACTGCTCATAGCTGATGAAGGTAAACGAGGAATCAGTTATATGATTTAGTTTATGAGAAGAGCATAGGAAGAGAATATAAGCAAAACATTTATTTCCCACCTGTATAAATATGCAATTGCTGCTCCTAATATATCTTACTTTAAAAATGTCAGCGTTATGCAGGAAGAGGGAGAGGAACCACAGGCTTTTATCTTAATGGTGCTTCAGCCCCCAGTTGGTCTCAGCTGACTTTTTCCTCTTCCAGCCGTTTGCCTCTATAGGCAGAAATCTCCAGGTGCCGGCGGGACTCTGAAGGGTGTCCATAAGTAAGAGCTGTCCGGTGGCACAAAGGTGTAGTTAAGGCTGGACATATTCCCCCACAGCATTTGGGTGCAGGGGGGGCTGAGCATTTTCAAAAGTAAAATCGTGCCTGTATTAAGCAGTGGGTGAGAAATTAGGTGCTTGAAAAGACTAATGAATTGATAATCCATAACCTTTTTGTTTGTTTTGATCTTTATTTTCTTACCCTTTTTGAAAGAAATATTTTATGCTAGAAACAAATTTTGGTATTTTCCACTTTCTTTCCTATATTGGGAGGTTTGGCAAAATTGACCTTTTCCTGTAGTTTCAGGTCTAACATATAGCATAAATAATTTGTCACAAACTTCCCAACTAACTTATAGATAATTATTTTTAATGTTTAGGTTTTAGAAGGAGAAGTCAGAACCGAAGTGTTGTCTAGATTTTTAACCTCCAAGTGTATTAGTTATTTGTAGGCTAGAAATTCAGGGATCCCTGGACAAGAACAATTTTTTTGTTCTTCTCTTTAAAATCGTTTAGAGTGAGCTGTAGTTTGGAAATTCATATGTAGTACAGGCACAGAGAGTGGTATTGGTTTGCATATGTATAAATCAGAATATCACTGAGCATGATGGCTTACTTGAAAAGATAATGTGCTCCATTTGCATGCAGAGCGTAAACAATAAAAAAGGGAATTGATCCCTAGGAGTCCCCTGAAGAAACGCTGAAATCCTGTCTCCTGGGCTTTGCAGGTCACCCTCGCTGGTTCGAATGACCCGCTGGCAAGGATGGAGCTATTTAAACATTTATCCTACTTGAGTGCGGGGAACTTGCTGCATGCAGCGGCACGGGCAGTGCTGGGGAGAACCGCCGTGCCGCTTTGCTTTCTGTTAAAAAAGCAAGTAAACTGTTCAGCAGCAACCATTGCTGGAATTGCAAATGAAGATTTAACCATAACCAAGAGCTGTCATGAGGAATCTCCGTTACTTATTGCCTTTCAAAGGATCTATATTGCAATGGGCAGCGGAGCGACCTCGGTGTGCGGCAGCTGCGGCGCAGCGTGGCACGAATCCCAAACCAGCGCCCGGCCGTACGGTACCTGCGATAGCAGCGAAGCCAGGGAGGAATGCAACTTTTCTGGTTTTGTTTTTGATTCCCAGGGAACTCCGCTCTCAAGAACTTACTTTGGAGGTGCAAGGGCACGTCGGTCAGGTAAGGGGGTGGTGGCTGCATGTTAGCTAACGCGGGCAAAGAAAATGCCGTAGGTGACGGGGCAGATCTGCAGGACCTGCCCCATCCTCTGCCCCATCGCCTCTCCCAGCAGCCGCAGGGGAGGCTGGCGGGGGGCCGGGGGGGTGAAGCACCAACGGGACAGAAACCATGGCCAGCAGGACTTCAGCGTTCTTGGCAACTTCTATAGGTATGATATTCTGCAAACATCATCTGCTGGAAAGGCCCCTGCAAATAGCTTAGAGACAAGGCTGCTGTTGAAGCGCTGATTGTGAAGTCTTAATTATACAGGGCTTGATTTGGAACATTATATAGGTAAGAATAAGGTCGTGCAAGCTCTGCTAATATCTCTTAAACTACCACTTTAAAGGGATGTATAATCAAGGCTATGCATAGAAATAATTTAAAATGATACCTTCCATACACTAAATATTCTTGGGTTTTAATGATACAGGCTTAAGAGGGTTCCAGCTTGTTATAGCTAAATGGATCAGGCCAAATTTTCCCTAAAATAAATAAGAATGGGGAAAAAAAGTATAGCTAAAATAGTTCCCTTAAATTTTTTTAACATTTTGAAAATATTATTTTGCTTTCCAACACAACGATGTAATCTCTGTTAGTAATGTTACACTGGGAACAGAAATGCTAACTTGTTTAAAGGTAATTCTATTCAAAAAACTTAACTCCCCCCCCCCCCCACCAAAAAACAAAAAAAAAAAACAAC